>JXPQ01026526.1:626-12692 GCA_001014675.1 Ephydra gracilis
ATTCAATCCGCCCTAAATATTAACCTTCTCCTCAATGAATCTGATGGTAACGTAGTAAGATCGAAAAAGAATATGTTCACCGAAATGTGCTTAAATACGTTTTTGGTTGGTCTGAAGGAACCATTAGGATCAAACATTAGAGCCATGCGCCCCGATAGTCTCGCAATGGCTTAAGCTTGTTTCGTTAAGGAACAAAATATCTACTACCAACAAAAAAGCAGTAATAACTATCAAAATTCGCGAGAATATAGGAAATACGGTAATCAATATAAACCATACCCATAACAGGGGCAATACAATAACAATTCAAAACAACAGAACAATCGCTCACCAGGTTTCACCCCTAACCAAAATCAAAGTTCTAATCGCAACCAATATTATAGGACATATAATCCTAATAGTAGCTATAACAGTGATTCGGGTCATAATAGTTCCCATAAATCTGATTCAAGCAGGATACAAAATAATCCTTTTAAACAGGTGCAAAACGTTTCTACCTATTCACAACCTGTACCTATGGATACCTACTCTGGTACAAGTGGATATACCCATAAAACAAATTACACTGCGAACAGCAATAGATTTCCCCAAGAAATAGTGAAATGAATTGTATCGATCAGGATACCTAGAAATTAATAAACACGGCACAACATTACCATTTATAGAAATAAGTTCACCATTTGGTAGAGACCTCAGATTTCCTATTGATACGGGGGCTTCTTCTTCTCTCATTAATCCAAAATTTATAAACTCAAGGAATCAAATCACTTGTAAACCGATAAATATATCCACAGTCCTTCATAATTACAAAATAGACAAAAAAGTGACACTACCATCTCTTATAGAGTTTGGAAACGTAGGAGACTTTACATTTTAGTTATTTAAATTCCACCACAACATCGATGGTCTTATCGGAATAGACTTATTAAAATCTCTTAAAGTGAAAATCGATATAGGAAACCAGAAACTTATCACAGACAAAGTTCAAATTGACATTCATTTCAAACCAAACCTAACGTCAGTAAAGATAGTTATACCTTCATATGACAAAACAGTTGTGAAACTAACAGTAGATATCCCTATTGGTGACATCTATGTTAATACAATTGAGCTAAAGACTCATGTGAAAGCTTCAGCAGGAATATACACAGCGGATAACTGGTTTTGCCCTATAGAGATAAATAACTATTCTATCGAACATCAAGCATTATTTGTGGAAGAATCTCTCAAAGTGGAAAAATACTGTTCCACAAATTTCATAGAACTTAATAACATGGAAATCAACTCATCACTAATTAATGACAACGTGGAAAACAACATAAGGACAGCGCACCTTAACGAAGAGGAAAGGAAAGCACTCATAAAATGATGTCTAGAATATAGTGATATATTTTTTAAGGAAGGTGCCGCCTTGACATTTACGAATAAAATAAAACACAAAATTAACACAGTTGATGAAATCCCAATTGTTACTAAATCATACCGCTGTCCTTATATTTTCAAAGAAGAGGTGAAAACACAGATTGATAATATGCTACAGCAAGACATAATCCAACATAGCACATTGGAGCTCTCCTGTGAGGGTTGTTCCAAAAAGAAAGACGCCAGCGGAAGGCAAAAATGGTACCCAGTAATTGATTATAGACAATTAAATAAGAAAACAATTTCAAATCGTTATCCTATACCCAATATTAATGAGATTCTTGACAAATTAAGTAGATGTTTATATTTCACGACTCTAGATCTCGCAAATGGTTTCCACCAAATCGAGATGGATAGCAAGACCGCATTCACCGTCGAAGGTGGCCATTATGAATACAAACGAATGTTGTTTGGCCTAAAAAACGCTCCTAGCACTTTTCAGCGTGTTGATGGACTATGTCTTGAAGGGCCTAATAGGGAAAAACTGTCTCGGCTATTTGGGCGATATCATCATCTTCTCAACATCATTACATGAACATTGGACAAATATAAAGGAGGTATTTCAAAAACTAAGAGAAAATAATTACAAAATTCAAACAGACAAATCAGAATTTTTGAGAAAGGAAATAGCCTTCTTTGGACATATAGTCAACATGGCAGGAATTAAACCACAACCTGATTAAATAAAGGCCATTAAAAATTTTCCTATTGCGAAAAATCAAAGAGAAATAAAAGGATTTCTTGGTCTTCTTGGTTACTATAGGAAGTTTATTAAAAAATTTGCCAACATTGTGAAACCTCTAACCGAATTTTTAAAGAAGGGTAAAACTGTACAACTATGTGAAAGATACGTTAGCACATTTGAACATTGCAAGAACCTTCTGATAAATGACCCAATTCTCCAGTATCGAGAGATGCAAGTAACGTGGCACTAGGACCGATACTATCCCAAAGGCCTATAGGTAACGTCAAACCCATATCTTACGCCAGGAGAATCCTATCCGATACTGAATCAAACTATTCAGCAATCGAAAAAGAATTGTTGGCCATCATTTGGGCAATAAAATACTTTCGTGCATACCTATATGGCTGACAATTCACTATTGTAACAGATCTCAGACCACTAACCTGGCTCATGGGCTTGAAAGAGCCAAATCAAAAATTAGTTTGATGGAAACTCAAGCTAGAAAAAAAAGATTACAATATAGTTTACAAGAAAGGCAAGTGCAATACCTACGTAGATGCCCTGAGTCGTATTAAAATTACAGACACCGCAAATGATATCGAAATGAATATGAATAATGCTGAATCTATCATGGCTACACATGGCTCAACAGTTCCCTTGACAACTGAAAATCTTGACGACGGCATCTCAATCACAGAGTTACCATTGAATGAATTCAATATACAGGTTATCCTGGAGAAATCTGAAAAATATTCAAATACTGTCGACACCATCTTTAGAAACTTATTATGCATTTCGAAATTATTCTTGTCTATTTTTGGGTGCCTGGCCTACTAAAGATGTATCTGTAATTTATGGTGAACTTTTAAAAGATGAAAGTTTCTCATTTTTTATTGGGTTTGGGTTATGTCCGTGTTACAATCGTCTTGGCTTGTCTTCATAACGTTACAATCTGAATAAGATTACCTTTCGAAAACAATTCAATATTACAAAGTAGTATTCAGTACACGTACGTAGTGTTCAAATTATTTTTGGCCAGTCCATAAATGTGGTAAGTAGCTAATTTTTTTCTACACTGCACAAAAAACCAAATAAATTTCCAATGATTAAAATGCTTTATTTGATTTTATTCCATTCCTGGCTTAGCCAAGCAAAAATCATCTACTACGTACTGGCTTTGAGTAAGAACTACTAAGAGTGCCTTCTGTATCACTGAACCATGCGAAGGTCAGCTTGTGACCATCAATAGTGTGGAAAGTCGGGAAAAAAGTACAGCTTGCAACCTTTTTTCATCGAATCGCAATTATTGTATGTCATAAAATCCTGGTAGAAAATGTGATGGGTTTAAATTTTTTATGTGCATCAACGAAATTGGTTTCACAATCACTGTATACATTAGAGCGAAGTCGGATTACTTCGTGGCCAAATGATGTAAAGTGCCGATAAAAATATGGAATCAAGTTACTTAGCAATTCTAGATCAATAGCGTTCTGACTGGAAAGAGAATTCATTTCATGATTTACGTAGGGTTCCCTCATTTGAAGGCAAAATGTTGAAAAGAGCCATAATCCATGACAGTGAACAAGCTGGTTTCGCAGGATAAAGTCTTCCTGGTGGTGAATTCCGCACTAACCAGAACTACCGCTTTGGTGTGTTTTGAAACAAGTCACGTAGAGAAGTGACATAAAATAAATGCACTTGCTCAGACAATGCTTGGAAGGCTTAAAACACGGATGAAGCTATTGTATGGAAGTCAGTGACTTTTTCAGTTAACCATGGTGATCATGAAGTGGTTGGAGTGGTGTTATAGTTGCTGGCTAAAGATTAGTTTAATTTTAACTATTCCAAGTATGCCCATTTTTACTCTGATTAGTTTCTAACTTTTGTAAATTGGCCTTAAAATGCTAACCTTTGACGTAGATATACGCAACAAAATAAATTTTGTTTTTCAATGTGGAATGAAATAATACAAGACTTTAGACGGAAATTTAATTTCTTATTCTTTTCTTAATCCTTATATCTAGACTTCCGCGGAACGTCAAGAATCCCAAGCATGGAATAATGTGTGGATATGTGATACGACTTCTTGCTTAATTTTTTTCATGAACATTTAACAAGTTTAGTTATGAATTTTATATATTGAACTATGGTGTATAATTAAATTAATTGCTGGATTAAACTACGTTGCGATGTCCAAAAGAATTGACCAATTCGTTTTACTGGCAGCGCTTATTTCGAAATTGCATTTAAAATTATATTCCTCCATTCATCCTCTCAGCATTGTATTACATCGTTCAGGATCTTCAACGCCATGGCAATTACGATCTTTCATCTTGTGCCAATTAAGGTTTTGAACATTTTTTGGCAATGAAGAATATTAGTTTACAAAGACCGCCATTATGCAGAATCTGTCTTTTTAATGTTTTGGAACTTGGTTGTAGCAAGAAATACCCAGTGTTGACACATCGTGCAGCATGTGTTTAGTCCAATACCGGTTCAGTTTTCCTTTTATTCGACTTTGACCTCATAAATTAAAATCTCACCCTTTATCAGCTTATTTGGATCCATTTGATTTAATTCATTTGGCTAGAAAAAATTACAAAAGATTAAAAGACTCCCATGCTTCAGCACCATAGATCAGCAACAGTATTATAACCAACTTGTATATGTATTGGTTTTATTTTCCTGTAAGGCTCTATTACTTATTTGCTTCCTGTGCCCTTCGTAACACCTGGGTTTATGGGTAATCTTACGTTAAACTGCTTATATTACATTGATATTCTTCTTATGTCGAAGACTAACCAAAGTCAAAAATCGTATTGAATTTTAAGTTTTGGAAAATATGACGGTAACATTGTGTTCAATTCATCCAGTCCAGTCTACATAAAAAAAAACCATTTGCCTAAAAGCATTGTTCCCACTGTGCCACTTTCTTTAAGATTCACTTAACCAATGATATTCTGCATCTTGAACACAAAAAGCTGGAGGAAGGGAAATTTATCTGAAGCTGGTTTGACATGAAATTATTGAGTTCCAAACATGGTGCACTTTTCAGTGAATTGGCCTTAAAAACGAAAGGGTGTTGTATATCGATTTGCTTCTCTCGACTTTTCTTCTTTAAGACTCGGAGCCGTAGGAGTGATCTACTCAATAAGCCACATTGACAAGATCTGATTATTTTTTGTTCAATAACCGGCTTCTGTCTTTTACATAGTACAGGATATAATCGGTGATGCAATAAAGAGACGCAATTTTTACCATTCCCTTCGTCAACACTGCGTAAAAAAATCTTAAATTCCAAACATTCGTTCTGTTTATCGGTTACCAAATCTTATAGAGGAGTTCATGCATGCTCTATGCTACCAACATTGTATCTGTATAACTGTGTTGAAAAGCTATTGGATTAGGTTGTTTTCAATACCAAAAGTTCAATCTTAACATAGCAGCAGGAAGGAAGTGATCGGAGTCTATGTTCGCATTCCAGTCACCAAACCTAAATCGATTAAGTTGCGGATCTGGATATTGGATTATGGAACTATAGGAGACCATGTTCGCAATACGGTATAGAATATGATTGTTTTTACTTCTGCGTCGTGTATGGACTTCTGCTTCTCCCAGTGACGTAAATTGTTTTGTTTGAATCTATCTGTGTAAATAAATTAAATGGCTACATGATTTTTTTCGCGTTGGATTTAACAAGATCGGTCCGCTTCATAAGTTTTATTGTAACCACTGCTGCACTGAGTTCAGGTTCTAGTTCAAATTTATTAGCAGCCTTGGCACTTTTTGCGTCATGCTTCTGTAAATTCCAATCAGTATTATTGAAACGAAATTCCATCATCAACTGAATTAGCTTCATTAACTTTCTTCGTATCTTTTTAAGTGTATAGTACAATGGCTCAAATGCTCAGATACATTGATGATTTTAAGTTTTTAAATTACAATTTATCTGCTTTTGGATATTGTAATTTTCGTATATGGTAATTCTCTGGCTTTACATAGTTATGCTCTTTGATTAAAAGTTATTGAACATAAGCTTTACACACATTTTGAATATTTGTAATTTTTAAGGTATTTCAGCACTCTTTACCGCATTACAAGGTAGTTCAAAAGTATGATTTGTGTGTGATGTGTCAGTGTGTTTGGGGTGTGATAAGAGATTCTGTTGATACTAACCCATATTTTTTTATTTAGTTACGTTGGCACACTCGACATCAGAACATATGTGAAGGCTCATCTAAATTTGTCAATCTTTTTGTTTTACTCACATTTAGTAACCTAGCGTTAGAGTATATTATATAACATTTTTACAAAAACAGCACGTTTCTTGGAATTTTTGAATTCTTAGTTATTGGAGGTTTCGAAACAAAACAAATGTGAATGTATAAGGACTTTTAGCTTTCAATTCAGTAGAACGATGCATGAACGTTGGATTTATACTTGACCATAGAAGTCCTTAAGACGATCGGTCGTCCAAACAGCAAGAACTGAAATTCAAGTATTGGGTTTTATGAAAAATCATGCAAAATGGGTGCCGCATTTGCTACAAATGGAGCGCAAAAACATTCGAAGATTAATTTTGGAGTGGCAGTTAAAGCCATCTGCAGACGTAATACAAATTAGTGCGTAAATTCTTCACTTTACTCACACAATATTCAGTTTGTTAGGATGCGAATTTCCTTTGTGGATTGCCTGCAAATTGGCATTTTATTACAGCCGTTATGGGAAAAAATCTGGAAAAAACAACGGTTTCCGTTTCGAAGCAAAACCATTTAGACGATATCGCTCATGGGCTAAAGAGAGAGATATATTTTCAAAGCTTAAAACTGATTGCGTTGAATGCATTTTTCATCAAATGATGATGTTGTAACAGATGTGGCTCTACTTTTTATAATCCTTCAGAGTATACTTTATATAGTCCTTTATAGTATACCCATAGAGTATATATAAAGTATACAGATGTTCAGAACAATAAATTGTATTTCAAATCATAAAATTGTTTGTTTTTTATCTCACTATAATTGTCGGAGTAAAATTTGCATCATTTAAATCCGGATATTTCTATTCTATGTGTGCCCTTCTTGTTCTGTTGCGTTTTCCTGAAAACTTTTGTGAAAGTGTTCAAAATCAGTGGTGGTCATTGTAACCCGATCTATTTCCTTTTGTAGACACAGTATATACGATTATAATTGTTTTCAGAATCTCGACTATTTTTTTGGAGGCAGTGAGATTATTACAATCTGGCTAAAGAGCTTTTCGATGTTTTACAACGCAGGTATTATTGCAGAGCATTTAGAGACTTTTCTATTTAAAATTAGCTTCAGCTCTGCCAAAATACCCTTTTGAGTGAATATGCGCATATTGGAATTCTCATATTGACATTTATGTTGTAGTGGCTTAACCGAATTTGAGGGCGTAAATTAGGTTTATAACCTTCAAGTATTTCTTCGGTTTTTTTTAAGTTTTTGATTATTTGAGGCTGAATATTTCATATTTCAATCGTCTAATTAACAGCAATGATTTCTTTTTTTTTTGCAATCCGTGTAGTTTTAAATTCTTTACGCTCTTGTACTCTACGTCACCAATGAAATTGGTGTAGTATTTATTAGTTGACCATACTTATTTAACGCCCAAAACGATTCTTCGGATATTTATTAAATTGCGCACCGATATGATAAGCATCGCAACAGCAATTCATGAAGCCAACTTTGTGCATTCTACCATCCGTCAGCGAAAACTGGAAAGAAGGCTGGAGCTAGATTAGCTCCTATAGTCTATGGCACAAATTTGGTTCGAAGTTAGAATTAGACTACTATCGCATTCGTCCAGTACACTTATTTACTCAACCCAAACTCACGGTAGTAAGTCTACAGTATCAGAATTGGTATGTTCGATGAAATTTTGTAAATAGGAGTGTAATCGATGTATTTGACCATGTTATAAAATTAAAAATGATTGAAATAAATTGGTTGAAAATTCAGAAGTACCCCCAGTATACCTATACAGTCCAAACATGTACTTTAATGTACGTATATCCGCACTTATCATTTTCATTTTAAGAAAAGTCAGTATACAGTGAACATAAATACGATAATTGCGTGTATGTACTTGTGTATGCGCTTGAGTGATGGAAATTAATCATACAGCACCACCAGTACTGTCTATGCCACAATTCTGTACGCCTTAGTGATTTCAATAGAGTTTTTAATTTAGATTTGGGTGCAATTATCCTTCGATTTTTACAAAATTTCCGGTTTAAATCGACATATTTATTATCAATTTGTGTACGAAAACTGTTCTTGATTGGATGGAAATAAGCGGTACCTCCAGTATATGAATTAGGCAGATTAGGATAAATTTGATAAAATTCTAGCATTTAATGAACATAAATATAATTATCATCTGCACAAAAAATCAGTGTGAATCGTTGAAAATTAGACACTTGTACACTTATACACAAAAAGAGACAGAATTCACACCATATATCCCACTTTAATATTGGATATTTGAAACTTCAGTAATTCATGTAAAATGCCATGTAACACCATGTGATGAATTAAAATAAACTCATTAAAAAAAAGAAAATGAAACAGTATTATCAATACATAATGTTTACTTGTCATTTAACTAACAATAATAATGTGTACAACCTATAAAACAAAATCTCAATATCGATTGGAAAAAATTGCTTCGTCATTTCTAAAAACGATAAACGATAAATTTTATTCTTTTAAATTAAAGAACGTGTAAATTCCAGTTATTCCATAACTTTGGTGGTTTGGTAAGACAAACACGAGTTTGAAGTACAATTTATTGTTTGATCTTGTAGCCCTGAACATCAATACATTTGTTCTACCGAGACATAAATTTGGAAATTGCCGCAAACCATTTTATGAAAAACGCTTGCATGGATTTCTGCTGTTATGGCTGTTGAACGTCCTTGACATGTATCGTCATCAATGCTTAAAAGACATAAAAAAAACGACGTAAAAATACATAAAGTTATCCTTTTACTGCACTAATTAAATGGGAAGAGTCATTTAACACCTTTCGTTGATAATTTTTTTTAGTTTTCAAGCCATCCAAAAATACAATTCAATTCACCTTGATTTTCTTGTAAGAAAATTTAAAATTAGCTACGTTCAGAGGACGATACCAACATAAAAAAAAAACTATTTAGCCTAGTAGCAACAACATTTTTTATCGAATCGCTAACCTTATTAAAAAACGTGGTACACCTTCTCATGATATTGCTTTAATGAGAACAATTCTCATCTTGATTTATCCATTAATGAAAAAACTAATTTGAACTTATTTGTGAGCTTTTCGGCACGGAAAACCTTTCATACGCGGACGGTTAGAGCCTGCTGATTTTTTACCTCTGGCATCATGCCGTGCAGTTTGGAAGAGGCTTAACACAGCTTTTTGATGCTTTGTGGGATTTCAGGCAAGGTGATCCCATATACTGTGACGTTTTTGTTATAATGATCCAGTGAAGTACATCTGCCATGGGTTTGAAATTACTCCTACTACTTTCTCTGTGAGTATGATGCTTCTCTGAAAACTAAAGTAAACGCAAGGCTACTACCATTTCAAGATTCATTGAAATCAAGTTCTTTGTAGTTAAAGGTTTGGTTCTACTATAAACATAATACCAATATAAGTCAGAAAATTAAATGAAAGAAAGGCCATACAAGTAGGTCTAAGTAAGGTTTCAGGTTCCTGTCTTTCGTTTAAAGTTCTCGAGGGTCATGGAAAACTCCGTTCAACACAGTTTTCTGTACACTTTGCAGGATAAATTGCGTCCAGGTCATGCTTCAAAGGAGTCATCGAAGAGAAAGGCCCTTAGATACCATATTGACATCTTCATGAATACACGGTGAAGAGAGCACTCTACGCTTTGGAGCGAGTGCTCAGTAAGAAATAGAGTAATGCAGCCCTCTGATGGAAAACATAAACCAGCATATAAATTTCCTTGTAACCGGTTCTGCTGTATGGCGCTGAAGCATGAAAACTCTCAAAATCTAATGAATACTTGGTGTTATCTAGAGGAAAATTCCACGTAAGATGCATGGCGTTGACAATGATGATGGAGGATGGCCATCCAATAGTACGATCTTCAGTGATTTTGTCAATGTGAAATGAATTAAAATCCAATGGATCCATTGGCTTGCACATTCCACACGTATGAATGATACAGAATCAGGTAATAAAATATTTGAGACCAATTCGTTGACCAACTGCTACACGAAGTCTCAAAGCTAGATTTTTTCAATTAGGGCTAAGATACAAAGCGAACAGAAGATGAGCGCAGCACAATCACTAACATTCTACTAATTTAGCACAGGGAATACTTTGCTTATAATCCAGTCGCTCGGCTCCCTTTAATGTGATCTAATCATATGGAGAAGACATAGTGCATAAAATTTAGCAATCCCTCCACACCAGCTTTTATACATATTCGTAAGATATAATATCCTGTTGCTTTGTTGGATTCTTATCGCTAGATTCCCAAAAAAAAATATTTTTAAACCTAATCCTACCTAACACGTACTTCTACACATACTTTTTACATCTAAGTCCTCGTTTGTACTTTTAACAACCAGTCTCCAAAGCAGAATGTGTGGTTCTCTACTACACTGGAGTATGGTATTCGGCACTCATTTCTATAGCTGCCTGATGACATTTCAAAAACGCTTGAGTAACTGGAGTAAGCAAACTTACATTCTACTCTGCAGTAGCTTGTAGATAATTAATTATGTGTCTACAGTGCGCGCTGACATTAGATGGTGCTTTGTGGTTGAAAGAGCAATTCATTATGGTGATAGAAAACTTGTATGTACATCCCGGATTAACACTCCTGGGTGACAAATTTGAATTGCGATGTTTCTGCTTTGCACAAACGCGAAATTTCAACTTTGAAGTGACAAAGTGCATGAAGTCAGTATTTACATCTACTTTGGTACGCATGCCGTCCAACTCTAACGATTTATGTATTAGTTCTCTGGCATCCTTCAAAGAGAGTCTGAGTCACAAGGCAGCGTTTCTTTGAGAAGTACATGCTTGAATCTTGTAGCAGCTCAACATCAGTGAATAAAAGAATATGCTGTCTCGAAACATGGCAAGTAGAGAAGATCGTACCTCACTCTCGCATTGTACAGCATCAGGCATTTCATTTCTTGAAGTGAAGTCACATTGGACACTTAGTTACAGAGATAATTTTCGGTTTGGGGAGCTGCATCCAAAAAGGCGAAGCATATACTTTTACATGAAACGGGTTTCGCAGGTTATCAGTGTAAGTCCATGTCCGGGACATTCTCGATCCTTTATTTCGATTAGAGTATTTTTTGTGGTTTCCATTTGCTACATGAACGTTGTTGGTCCATTAAATATAACCATTATTGCCTTATTTAACTAAAAAGTAAAATTTCTTGGCACCCGGAATTAAATATAGTTCACTAATTCACCAAACAATTTTTTATAGTAAAACTACTAAACTCGAAAAAAGTAAAAACAAAATGTACTTTTTTCCAAGAAATATAACTTTAAAAGTTTTAGAATAATAACATATACAATTAATATTTAAAAAATCAAAACAAACGAAAAACCATAATAAATAAAAAAAATAAAAGTGACAATTTGCAAAATAATAGAACCGAGCATCGTGAACAAGCAAGACAACGCTAGCTAGCTTAACAAGCTACAATAAAAAACAAAAACGTTGTGAGAAACATGAACACAGTGGGAAAATGTGTCCAAATATAATACAAATAAATTTAACACAAAAAATACATATCTAAATAATGAGCTGCAACACCTGTACTAATCTGCGTAAACTGCGGCATATACAAGGCTTACTCCCACCCTTTTCCTTCCTCAACTGTCAGTGAGACATTGCGGAAGGCTATGAGTAATAGAAAGAAGAGCCAATGGAAATGCAATGAGTTCAAGACACTTCA
>JXPQ01026526.1:12720-22863 GCA_001014675.1 Ephydra gracilis
GCAATGAGTTCAAGACACTTCAACGCGCAAGAACTGATGATTATGAATCAAGCGACTCGTCAGTCAAGAGGTACAAATATAATGATACCAGCATGCCATAAAGCATTTTCTAATAAAATAACTAAATTAATGTCTGAATTTGATTTAAAAGATAAAAAAATTTATTTTTTGGAATCTAGAGTTACTACTTCAGAACAAAAATTCACTGAGAATAATGCGGTCTTAGAGATTTCCAAAGCTGCAAATATTAATATGTCAAATGGCGATGTCATCGATGGCTTCCGCACGAAAGACAACAAAAAACTAGTGGTGAAATTTACAGATACAAAAAATGAAATAATATTAATGAAAAACTCGAAAATTCTTTGAAAAGATGGGGCGTATGAGTGTAGGTTTCAATACCGGAACTTCTTTCTGGAAAGATCGAGATGTTAATCTGGTAACTGATGTTGAGAGAACACTGAGATTATGGAGAGCACATTTTTATAGCATCATAAATGGCGATGACTCCCACAATACCACCAGTGAAATGTCAAGCCCAACCGCAACAATCGCTCAAAATTCTACAGCACTTCCACCACCTGTCCGTGAAGAAGTGCCACTGCCTTCCAACGGCTCAAGTCGAATAAGGCTGTCGGATATTAGGCTTCCTACCTGAACTTTGCAAAGCTGGTGGCGAGGAGCTGGTTAAGTGCATACAAAATCTTCTGTTAAAATTCGGTCACAAGAATGCATGCCGAGCGATTGGAGTCTTAGTGTGGTCTGCCTTGTTTTGAGAAGGAGAGATGCCACGAATTGCAGCAGTTACCGTGGCAAAAGCCTCCTGAACATCGCTATGAGTGTTATGTGTAAAACTGAAGGCATTTTATAAATAAGCTGATTGGATTTTAGCAGTACGGCTTCAGACCTTGTAAATCCATCATCGACCAGATCTTCACATTGCACCAAATCATGGAGAAAACCCAGGAGAAGTAAATCCATACGCGCCACCATTTTGTTGGCTTTGAGGCCGTTTCTGACTCTCCGTATAGGGATCACCTACACACCATAATGTATAATTTTGGCTCTCCGAGATGACACTCAGAAATGCGCAATGTGTCGTAAAGATTGGCGCAAATCTGCCGGAAACTTTTGAAGCCAAACGGGGTTTCACACAATTTGATGATGGAGAAAATCATCTGCGAGGCGTGTTTAAGGCACAGTGGTACATTATATTACAAGTGCGAGATGCCTCTCGCGTACGCTGATGATGTGGATATAATTCACCGAAGTAAGCGCCAAGTTATCGCTGCATTCTCCAAATGTACTGACGAAGTGCTATGTTTCAACGTGTAAAGGTTCTAGCCTAGCAAAACCTGTTGAAACGGAAAACTTCAAGTTCGAAGTGGTTAAGGACTAGACCCTAGCGTTAATATGGTAGCAAGTGTTGCTGTGGGTTTGATAAGCTACTGAGTCAAAAAGCGCAAGATCTGATTAGCAATCACTGGGTGTTTTCGAGAGAAAAATCCAACGGAAGATATATGGCTCTTACTCGATGATGACGCATTCAGTGGAATCAAAATATACTACTAATCAAACGGTTCACTGCGCTAAGTTCCCTAGAACATCTTATAATTTATTCTCGGGCACTCCTTTGTGAATAAACTACGTAAACGGGACGCATTGCATGTCAAAATTAATAATAGATTTGCAAAGACAAAAATTACTAATAGGAAAAGAGCAAAATTGAAGTAAATTTGAAAAGAAATGCATGTAGCAAAAAATATATGTAAATCAAAGTCATTAAAACGAAAACAAGGATCTGACTCAGAGTGCTCTGTACTTTAACGAAGTATGCATCCAAAAACCTTCGCCAAGACCCCAATGTAGCTACATCCATTAATTTTAATGTGAGTCATAATTATAACATAAGTAATAGAAGAGGAAAGTGAAATAAATCCAACAAAAAAGGAAGAAGAAAGAAATATATAATAAACATAGTTTACAATGTACTGAAATCGAATGGAAGAATGCTTATTTATTCGATTATTAATAATGAAAATACATTACTGAAGACATAAGATAAATTTCGAAAGCATAAATAAACCAGTCTAATCAAAAGTATAGCTGTAGTAATAGCTTTGAAATATAGATTAGGATTGTCGAAAATAATTGTAATAAACAATACGAAACGATAAATATCACTTAATTCGAGAAATATTCATGTTTCAACTAATGCTCAACAGTCAACTCAATGTAGAAGTCCTTACAGCGTCTCCATATAAAACTACTGAGAATATAGAGATACAATGGTTCCACTCATTATAAGCTGAAATGACGAGATGGAAGAAGAAGCGCACAGATTATTTATAGAATAAGTGTTTCAGGTACACGAATATAGTCGCAAAAGAGAAGAAGACTTTGTTTTGACGAGTTAAATGCTTGGGACTAAATTAACTCCAATATTCAAAGCCAAAAAATTCATTTTAATAGAAAAACAAGTTAAAAAGTCTACTTAGGCCGACAGTATAATACACGTCGCTAAGTTATCAAATAAAAACCGGAACAGAATTAAAATTACTCTGGATTAATTTCGTAAATTAGGCAAAATTCTTCTATCTTCCCTTTGGTGGACCATAAAGGGGTCTTATTTCAAAGAATCACTAGGACGCACATTTATTATATATATATGTTCACTTAATCCTGGAATTTTGTGAAGTTAAAATGTAACCTATGCATGATTAAGCAGTACAGCCTCTAGTCGGTCTACATAGATGTATTGAAGGCCCCTCTAATTTTCGTTCAATCCCACGCTTGATACACATATTGATTAAATGGATTTATCACTTAACTTGATTCAATTTAACTTTCGTTGAATTACAATGATAACTGTGCATAATTCATAGTTGAGACGGCATAGATTTACCTCTAATGTTCATGCACGTTCAAATTTGGCAATTTATTTTCACTCAATAATGCAATTTAGTACAATTAAAATGATACCTTTGCATAATTCAGCTTTAAAGCCTCTTTTCAGACCACAATTTTCAAGTAGTCAAGGTTATTGTTGGTACATACATTAATAATATTTATTTTGAGTGTATAATGGAATTTCGTAACATTGAAATGATAGCTGTGGAAAATTCTGCAAAAAGAGTCTTTTGGGATTTTTTAAGTGTACTGGAGGTACCTTTGATTTTTAATCAATCAATTCCATTTTAAGAATGGTTACATGTCTTAATTTCCTCCTTAGTTTTGAAATTTTATTGGAAATATGAATTTTAAAGGGTGCAGTAGGCTTCGAATCAATAAGTGCACTGGAATTGTCTGAAAAAATAGTCGGACCTTAACGAAACTTAAAGGACTGTTTTCATGAAATATGTGTCTCGAAATTCGTTGATCTAGCTTAAGCTTAATGGGCAAAGGAGAGCAATAACTGAATTAAATTACGATAATTTCGATGTAAGGGACAATGTATAGTATAACTGATATTTACAATAACCAAATAATAGTTAATGGCTTATTTGACGAAAGAATGCATACTATAACTTAAAAAATTAGAAAGAATTCAAAAACTGAAATATAAATTGAACTTCATTGGAAAAGAATTACATCATATAGAGTAAGCCATACATTGCGGAAAGAAGAATTAGTTAATTCATTTATGGTATCAAAGACCGAAAAGAAATTTTGGAATGACATAATAGTCTAATGATTTACCTTGAACATGGACTTGCTACAGCACAAACAGCTTCACAAAAGAACAAAATTATTAGGTATTAGAGCTGCTCCAACATCAGAAACTATATAATCTTGATTGACTTAAGTTTGGAAATACCCACAAGTGTAATAATAAATGCAATAAAATCTAAATTAAGAATTTTAATGCGCTGACTGTCTGCAAAATGAGAAAAGTCACGTAATTAGAAAATGAAACATGTGTGAGAAATTTTCTCTCTGTAAAAACCCAAATATGCAAAATCCAATTATCAACATATTCCAGAAGTTGAAGAACGAAGAACGGGAATAATTCTACTAAAGCAGTTTAATGCGCAATAATTGTTATGACTCAATTGATAAATTTATTGGAAAGTTTCTTGTACAATTGCATATAGATCCTTTTTGAAAAAAAGAAAGAGATCCGTAATAATAAACTTTTGCAAGCCTAGAATAAACGGATGGGTAGGAATATTCATAACAGGCATATTATAAAGAAATTGATCATAAAATCGAAGAAAATGAGACAGAGTAAATGCAACGTTGAAGAGAAAAATACCAGATATGACGACATAATGGAAAATAACTATCTAGCCACAAGTACAATCAGGACAAGTTAAATACCATTGGGTTAGTAATCCGAGGACGTCAATTTTAAGGGAGTGAAGTTGTTTCATTTAAGAAATATGGATTAAAGTTAATATTGAATTTCATGCTGCAATTGCATATACCCTTCTACTCATCAATGACGCTCACCTAGCATCTGGCAATGTTGCAGCGAAATCATCACACTTGTATAATATTACCGTATTACAGCTACGTCATATCTAGGATTGCAGAATACTTGAATGAATTTTCTCAAAGCATTATATCCACAATAATGTTGCTGATTACGAAACTAATTCTGTGATCCGCAGGAAGCACTTCAATTCAGTTTTTGGCAACCTGAGCTGATATGTTTAAGTTTCCTCGACAGCAGCCGACGAAATGGAATAGTGTCAGCCATATTCATTTAGCATTAATTTAATATAACTAAACATTTGTTAAAGGGTAAAAACCCTAAAAATTGCATAACAAATGTTATTGATGATTATGATATTGTTTTAAATGAAATAAAAGAAAAATAAAATTAACTTATACCATATAATTTGAAATAGCACTAATCGGCATTTTCTTTTGAAATTAACGTTGCTTGATATGAGTATGCAATGAGCAAAATATTTTTTCTGTCATATTGACCGCTAACTTCTATAGTTTTCTAAATATGCCTTATAACCGAAATATAGAAGTTCCGAAAAATAAGGCAAGCCATTCTCAGATCGTCAACTGAAGCTGGAATATTGGTTTAACGTATGTCTTCGTATTTCATATTGCCAAAGCTCTTATTATTCACGTCGTCGATTAAGTCAAGAGAGTGTATATTAGCTATGGTCCTACGATTGTAACACGCAGAACTAGACTTCCAAAACCTATTGAAATCTATACCGATATGATCAGCATCGGCACAGCAATTCATTTAGACATGTATGACCGTCCGCCGTATACAAAAATACTTCAATTTTGACTTGAGTTAGAGTAACGAAATGTGGTGTATATATTTTATGGACAAGTGTTGGATTTAATTTTGAATTTAATTGAGGTACAAACAATGTTTCGGGTACCTCCTCTGCACATGTCTACTGATCATAAGAGGCGTAAAGCTACTGCAGCCGTCGGAATTGATTTTTTACAATGAAATTAAGCGGAAAATTAAAGCATGTAAACATCTGCAAAAAGGAAAATAAATGAATAGAAACCAGAGGTACCCACATTCGGTCCAAATGTTACTTCAACGAATTTTCAGTATTAATTATGTTTTCAATTTGGTAAAAATGAAAGGTACCTGTAGTACACTTTTGTAATCTCACTAGAGAGTTTTGTGCTGAACCACACATAGTTATCATTTAAATTTTACGAAATGTCAGCATTAAGTGGACATATAATAACCTATGCGGTTTGGGCAATTCAATTAGAGATTATATCAAAGAGTAGAAATTTACAAAAAGCAAAAATAAAATATGTTTCCAGGGCAGGAAATTTGCATTGGAACCAGATCCAAACAAGTTACTCTAAAATTGAGGGGTATACGGAACGTGTCATCGCTCAAAAACTGGAAATTGCGAAAAACGGTCTTCTTAGAATCCAGGCAGTTTAGCACGGAAGGCCTCGGCTCACAGAGGATGATTACATAATAATCACCGGCAAACGGAAAAGAAGACTAACAGAATAAGATATTGTGAAGGAGGCGAACCGAAATCAAGAGAAACCATTACCCACCTCAACAATAAAACGGCGCCTTGTCTCATATTTTTTGATAAATGGCAAAAAACTCTACTCACGCCTGAGAATTGATCTAATTGACTCCTGTGGGCGTCAAAGTTTTGGACTTGCGCCAAAAAAAAGGCTCTACTTAGGCCTCGGAATCGGTCTAAATGGCTCCAGTGAGTGTAACTATATTGAACCTGGACCATAGAAGACCCGTATAAAGTATTTGGATTGAATCTAAGTTCGATATGTTTGACAGTATCTGGCGAATGTAAGTAAGAAAGTTTGCAGCATGGTACTGGTTCGATTCAGACTGGGGATTATTCACTTATATAGGATTCAAAGAATCCTGTGCAACGATAGCTACAAAGACATTGTGGAAGCACATGCTATACCTAATGGTCTGCGTTTGATTGGTCCAGGATTTAATTTGCAGCATTAAAATGGTCCAAAACTTATTGCAACACTTTTTCGGGATGTTATGGTGCTAGAGAAATGGGGGACCATCTCATTATCATGCTGGTGGAAAGCATGCCTCGAATCGCCCAAGCTGCCTTCAAAGCGACAAGAGGCTATTTGCCATATGTAAAGAATTTAAGCTCATTTTACAAATATTTCGATTTTAAGACAATAAAAAAAAAGATTGTTTTGCATTTAAACTATTAATATTTATTATAAAATCTTAAAATAAATCGCTCCATTAATTCTTGATATATCGCATATGCAATGCGAATGTTGCTTTGGTCGGAAACTTTTGCCCGGAAGGGTATATAATCAATGTCTGTAAGATAAATGAACATGATTCGTTGGTATTATACACCTTCCTGCTCCACAAAAAGAGGGTTAAAAAATATTAGTCACACTTTAAGAAATGATACCGAATTATTAAATCAAAGTTTTTGTTTCTTATTTAATAATCAATTAATGATCATTATACTCTCCGCCTTAGCCGACTGTATCCTTTTTATTTTTTTTCACTTGGGCACCGCCTTTACATGCGGCGGTGCCAGAATAAATCAAAGTCACTTAAGCCAAAATATGAATTATAAATCAATATACGAAGATGCCTTATATCAGTTGTGTGATAAGATCATAAATTGAGACACTTAAATCCTATCACATTGTTTGAGGTACCATCATTTTTATGGACTGATGAAAGTAAGATTGCTTATGACGGATCATGCTCATAAGACATAGCTAAGAAAAAAAAAGACAGAATATAGAAACCCTAGCGAATGATTTTGGTATGTCTATTATGAAATAAAGCATAATAACCGTGAACCAGCATTTTACCGTCCAAAAACTTGGTAGGAACTATGCTGACGTATGCTACAACAGAACAATCACTCAAAACATAATAACAAAAAGTTACGTAATGGGTTTAAATAAATAATTTGATTATATATGGAAAATTTCTAAAGGAATGTGCCATACAATCTTTGTGAAACTCGGATTTTCAATAAATTTATTTAAGAAACTAGTCCGAATAAAGTCATTAGGATTGCATTCATTTTGAAATTGCAACTCAAGAAACATAGATGTACAGATTCTTCACTGGAAAACCTAACAACATGTTAGAGAAACTAATACAAGCATAAATTGGAATTAACCTTTTTGTGGTAGTCAAAGCAAATCGTGTCAATTTATCTGAGTGATCCATCGATTAGTGTAATTTTGCAGTGAGGGTGGCCGACTTTATACCAATTTTTCGCAATCAATTTAAGAAAGAGCAAATTGAAATTTCTTCATCTATAAACACTTTGAATTCCATATTATTAAAATTTATGACTCCTACTTAGAGCCTATTCTATAACAACCACGGTTTGTGCAGTAACCACGTAAAATACCAACCAGTGCAGACATCAAGGATTATTTTTGGTGACAGAGCGTTATTAAAAATGGTTTACATGATAGTGTTGAGGGCCTGAACTACGAATGGCCACAGAGCGAAATAAAAAACGTTGTTAGTAACTCAATGCAAAGCTGGACAAGAAAGGCATCCTTAAATATATGAAAAGTTCGATCAATAGGAAAAGATAAATGGCGAAGTTTAGGCTTTGCGGCAGCGGAGGACGTGGTTTTATTCAGAAACTTGGTGTAAATAGGTAGAAAGCTTATGAATGTAATTGCAATTGCATAGACTGTATATTCCTTAAACAGAGTTTTTCAGAAAATTTCAGAAATTATCGCAAGAACATTACTCATATTTTTTTTATGTAACTGGTAAGGGAGATCATTCTCTTTAGTCAATAAATTTCTACAATCATTTACCGCTATCCAAATGATTATAAAATTTAAATTTTAAAACAATTTTTACCTTTTTAATACTTTTAATTTTGATATTAGAAACTTAAATGCATATATTCGGCATAATTTTACGACACAAAAACCAAATTAAGAACAAGTCAAAACTGGCTTTTCCCAATCCTATAATACACATTGCTTGATTATTATATAAAAAAGTAAGAAAGTAGTTTAAATTGCTATGAATTAGTTTCCTAAACTATGCAAAATTTTTTACCACCCTTTCTGTGGACAACAACGGTATCTTATTTCAATGACTAAATAGTATGCACATTAATTATAAAAATGCATGATTAATCAGTAAAGTCTAATTTTCATTCAATCCACCTATGTTTGATACACATATTGATTATATTAATTTTTATTCAATACTGAAGTTTCCTTTAATTAAACAGATAACTGTATTAACGGTTCCGTTGGGACCACATTGTGTACTGGAGGTGCACCTATTTTTCATCCAATTAAGACCATTTTTGGAACACATATAAATTTTTTTAATGTTTACAGTATGAACAAATTTCGTTAAATTTCAAGGATTAGTGTGCGTACAGCCGCTTTTGGGACTTTATAGGTGTACTTGAGGTACCCCTAATTTTTGTTATCATGACCATTTATAGAACACCAAAAGCTGTTTTAACTTATCGCTTCATTTGATTGAAATATACCTGAAATATCCAGACGAATGCAGCAGGCTCACGCCCGTAGTTTTGACTATATAGATGTCCTTGAGCTATCTGAAATATTGGTCTGGTCTTAATCAAATTTAAATTTCTATCTTTACTTTTTTCGTAATATTATGTACTGAAATTTTTTGGTGTAGCTCAAGTGGGTTTTTCAGGTTTTTGGATATTGAGGAACTGACGAAAGGATGGAAGGCTGGATGGACGAACATGGCCAAATCAATTCCTGTGGTGATACTGATCATATTGATATTCATTTGAATAGATCTCCGGACTCTGGTTCTGGATGTTTCAATAATATCAACTTTGCCAATTTCATTGGCGACGTGTATAAAAACAATCCAAAAAAAGGTTACGTTAGATTCAAAACTTCATAGGAATAATGGATTCCACTTCATATTTGCAACTTAATCTTTAAAAATTAATTCATTGAACTTCCACTCAACATTTACTTCTGTACGAAATTGCTGACCAATTACACTTATTTTTCGAATGCCCATGTAAATTGATATACTATATCATTTAAACTATATTTCATGTGTAAATATTAAATGTTTCAATTTACATTTTATTGGTAGTACTGGCGAGTTCGTAACAAAGTAGAAACGTTTAAATAACGATTTTCAATAAAATGCGATGAAACACATGGGTTTTAAACTATGTTTCGTGCTATCGGGAATAAATGTTCTATGAAAGGTCTACGACCTTTACGTGATTTTATTTCATATCAATTAGTAACATAAGTTGAAAAATATTTATGGAAATCTCCAAGAAATCGAGGGTAAGTGTTCGATGAGATCTTTGCGAAGCTACTAACGGAGATGGGTTTGAAATTTTCAATGGTATGCGTCGAAGCAACAGCTTTGTATGTGAATTTCCATGAAATCGGGAATAAGAGTTATATGGGTGATACCTGAAGTTTTCGGTCGATTTTACCGGTACACCTGACTATTTACAAAATCCGCCCAACACTCTAATTTCGTAGGTCTATTTCAAACACTACAGAAGTTATCATAACCCTAGACAGACTGACGAACGCTTATTAATTTTTTAATTTTTTATCGGAAGCATATCTTTTCAAGATACATATTCAAAGAAAAAATTATTTCTAAGCATTACATTACTTCCACGAACCCATCATTACTCAGGGCGATCAATT
>JXPQ01026654.1:4796-18797 GCA_001014675.1 Ephydra gracilis
AAAGTAAGACCATCTCACAAGTACTAATCAGAACTATGACAAATTGATAATTGCAAATTTATCTGTTAATAATTAATTAAATTCATTTCCTTCCATTTAATATTTTCTTTTCAATGTTTTTTGATTTATATGGTGTTAAATAAATTTCTGTATTTACTCTCTCAAATGCAATACAATTCAAACACTAATTTTATATATCAAATTTTTTCTTGTATAATTTAAGTTTCTTTTAAAAAGCTTAGTGCTTGCTTCTGTAGAAACTGTAGAAAAATTGCTGCTCTCCCATACACAGTTTTGTTAATAAATTTATTGAAACGACAAAAATTTTTTTTATGTGACATGCTATTGAAACTAGTGATGCTCGTAGTTTGAAATTTGAAAATTTATACACGAAATGCTTAAGTATCGCAAATCTGCATGTTTAGCTGGCACACACTGTTTGATTGTTTATTGAGTTTGAGTTTGCATTGAGAACTAAGCTGTTTTTAAGCATTTTATTATTTATTTTAATTTATTAGAATAGTATTAAAAAACAGAAAATAATTCAAAAATTTAAACATCAATGTTGTCATAATAATATTGAAAATATTATTTTCAATGAAATTTCAGTTCTTTGTGCGTTTGGATCATATTCGCAAATGCTTCACACAGAAGAGCACCATCTTTGTGCTCGAAGAATACAGTAAGTATTTTTTTCTTCAATCATATTTCTTATAATTACTCTAAATCAAGCAATTTGCAATTAACTAAGAATCAAGTAAGGAAGTAACCTGGGTTACCTTAAGTTTTTGAAAAGGTGTTAACTTCTTTTGGAGGCATCACATATTTAATGATGATATCGATAATATCTCATAATATCATGACAAGATAACTTGCATTTGATATGAAAAATGCGGTTTTACATCACATATACTCAGAGTGCATAAAACTCTATCATACTATGGCAATTAAGAGAAAAATCATAATAAACAATAAATGTTCAAACCAAAAATCTAGGTCCGGAATTCATGCAATATAGTCTTTAACAAGTCAGATTAATAGATTCTTTGAACACACGAATTTTTTTGATATATGATTGAAAATTTTCGGATTGATTAAGCATATCGATTCTTATGGCTAGTCAGGCATAATTTTGTCAATTTTGACCAAATACTTTAACTTTGTCTTGGATCTTATTATCTTTATAGAAGGTAGAAAATCTGCAAGCTTGCTTATCGACTAGATTTTAGCTATGATAGGACGTCGGATAGCTTGACTCTTATGGTTTTCATGGTGATACTGGTTTCCGAATATGATTATTTCCCAAGAGAACATAATTATTTCTGCAGGCAAAAGATAATCATATAATTTTTCTTAAAAGCAATGAGCACATTATCGTATTTAGCATTAAACGAAATAAAGCATTTTCATAAAGATTAAATAAAATAATTTCGAAATTTGAAAAAGATTGATTAAATAAGGTTGCAACTGATTTCAGATTACCCATAAGTCAATTATAAATACTAAATCTGGTATGACATCAAAAGTTATTCTAACTCAATTTTAATATTGCACCTAAATTCATAGGAATAAATTTTCTAATAAAATTGATTGCGCACGTGTTAAGAGGATTAATTTAAAGAGACTTAAAACCTTTTAAAACGACTTTTAATTGCTTACTATGAAAAACGCGGGAATAACTACAGATTTTTACTTGTCCGGCATTTATTATAAGAAAAGATTTAATCTTTAATTAAGAACGTATGGTGAAATAAATAACTTTTTAAATACTAGGAGGCTTGGTATGTGGAAGGTTTTTAAAGTTATGTACAAATTTGATTCAATTATAACCGCTAACAACAACCCAGAATTGCTTCACTACGAAAATTGAGAAATATACGATGGAACACCTGGTATTTATCCATTCATCTAATCTATCGGCGGCACTCCAAAAGATTTACCGATGTGGCTTCAATCCGGCAATTTCGACATTTGGCGATGGAAACATTGGCTTTCATTCTCCTTTTAATGAATTTGAGTATAAAAACAATTGTGGAAAATTCTAAATTTGGTTTGTCTTCTTTAAAAATATTTACACAAACGGAATTTTATTCGTCAAGGTCTAAAATTAGTTAGGTTCAAGGGAAAGATGGGGTTCGCTGTCACATTATTCGATTCTATACCTGTAGATAACTGCTTTGTCGTGAGTAAATAATGAATACCAAATTTTTGGGTTTTAAATACGCTTGAGTTAAAAGGCTTTTACTTACTTTAATTTTGATTTATTGAGTGCATATTGCAGCTCTACAATTTTCCTTATTTCCCCTGAAACTTGGTTGTGCTAAGGAAATTGAATGAATTTGTTTGAATTATACACCTCGTGAATGAAATTGGGATAGTGCATATTTGTTTCGGTCAAACGTTTGTAACAACCAGAACCAGCGTTCTGAGACCCATTAAAAAATATAAACCAATGTGATCAGCATCACTACAAAAGTTTATTTAGCCGTGTATGTCCGACGCTACACCATAACTAGAAAGAACGATTTGAGCACTGGTTTTAAAATTTGGACACATAATCTATGGTTATATGGGGTTCGAATTTGCTTAAGATCTGGTTGCTTCGCTACATTTTTTCACCGAAATTCTGGGCATCACCCCTTTGCAGTTACCAAAATATATGTCTTCTAATGAAATTTTGAAATTTGGCTGCAAATAAAGGTATCTAGTCATGTTTTAAAATTAGACTCATCACATAGAAATCAGAGATACCTCCAGTACACCTATAAAATTCCAATTCAGGCTTTGGTGGACAATTACCCACATTTATCATCTAAATCTTACGGAATTGCAATATTGAAGGAACATAAATAAAATAATGTGTGTTTCAAGAACGAGCTAGATTGCACAAAAACCGGAGGAAAGTCCAGTACACCAATGTGATCGCAATAGAGACTTTAAGCATATTTATACATACATTTATAATTAAAATTCTAATAAACTTCAGTGTTACAATATTAAAGTACCTCCAGTATATGTAAGTTGGGACCACGAAGTGACTTTATTGGTGTATTCCACATAGTTAGCATTTAAAATATATTAAAATATCATCAATTAAGATGTGTTGTTAAAGCCACCATTGCTGGCAATTATTTTGATCTTATCCTTGAAAACAATTTCAGCTCAATCATTTACTCCACACCACTTAAGACCGGAGAAATGAATGTTATTGTGATTAACATTTTTTAAGGGAAATAAAATGTTTTCCTTTAATCGCAGTTTTCAATTTATTTACTGAATCCCATCTGATGCTCATTATAATGCTCTCGAGCACTTTGAAAGCAATTACTTAATGATATAAGACCTTAATCCTAGCCCAAGCAGATGTATTGTTTGAGTTTATATAATTCTTTTTGAATTTTTGTGCTACTCTCTGTGTTTTTCTCTACATCGACTGTTAAAGTGCATTCCTCGTCTTTGTATCACGCATCGGTATCATATAAAACGCATGCAATATCGTCTTGAATATATCCAATGGTTTTGTCCAAGGTTATATTATATATAACCGTTTCCAAATAAATATTTCTTAAATGCATATAGAATGGAGAAAAGTATTAAAGGAGTACAATTCGAATAAACGATGCTTGTCCGTCGGATCTTGCTCACGATAACTTAAGAAGGCTTTGGGAGGTATCGAAGAAATTTGATTATTTTGTTCATTTTGAAATGTAAGGTTTGAGTCGAGCTCGTGAATAGGAAACATCAGCCAATATGACTTCAATTCTACTGCACAATTTCAGCGACAATGGGACTCGTAAATAAGAACAATGCTCATTTCTTAAATGAATTTGGTATTCCTGCAATGCATTGATATATCCATGATATACTCAAGTTTTGAAGTAATTAATAAAAAAAATGGGGAACTACAATAGAACCTTTGCATCCGATTAAGTTGTGTAAAGATAAAATCAGGGAATGCATCGCTACTGAACTGTTTCACAGTTACATAATTCTCTTGCATTTGAGCGAAATCAGTCACTAAATTGGGGCACCTGCCACAAGTGTTTACGACTCATTTTACTTAATTGGGAGCAATGATCAACTTTTTTAACTGAAATATGATACAGCTGCAATTTTTCTATTCATATATATTATTTCAAATATATTCATTCAATTTTCGAAATTGAGCGGATAGTGCATGGTTAGGAATTCGTGAATACCTCACATATAACTGCTATAAAATAAATGAAAACTGCTAATTATTTGTATTGCGTAGATGGTCATGTTGCCATTTTTTTGTTTGTTTTCTAATGTGAATTTATATTGCTGGAATAAAGTTTTTAACACAATTTCATAATTAACCGTAAATGCAGTAAAAAAGCAAGTAAAAAGGGTAGGCTGACATTATAATACTCGTTGCTTAATAAAGAAATAAAAACGGGGAAAGCACATTACCTTTCATTACTCTGGATTAATTTCTTTAATTATGGCAAATTTTTTGTACTTCCTTTTTGTGAATCACATAGGCGTCTGAATTTAATGAAAAACTTACATTAATTATATGACATTAATATTAGAATTAAATAAAATTTGAATGTAACCTTTGCATGATTAAGCAGCCAAGTCTTTATTAAGGCCACTGGAGGACCCTCTGATGTTTCATGCAATCATGCCTACATTTGGTACACACATTAACTTTATTCATATTCTTCAATAATGAAATTTTGTTGAATCGAAAAGATAATTACTCATAATTCAGCATTAACGCTTCTATTGGGACCCCATAGGTCTACTGGATGAAACTCTTATTTTCATCCAATCAACCTTTTTTTTTATACACCCACTGCTTATATTTATGTTCACTCAATACAGAAATTTCTTAGAATTTTAATGACAACTGTGCGTAATTCAGCATTAAAACCTCTATTGAGACCACTTAGGTGTAGTAGAGGTACCTCTAATTTTCCTGCAATCAAGTCCTTTTTTGGTGCACACATATATCGAATTTATGTTTTGCATATAATGAAATATTGTTAAGTTAAAGTGATAATAACCGTTAATTCTGCATACCTCTTTAAGGACTCTATAGTTGTACAACAGGAGTGTCTGATATTTATTCAATCATGTCCTTTTTGGAACATGGTTCCATGTTTAAAATGTCCGCTTAATTTTCAAAATTCATTTAGAAATATATTTTCTAACGGCTGTAGTAGGCTTAAGCCCGTAATTTTAATAAATATCTAGGGATATCCGAAACATTAGTCGGATCTTAACCAATTTCAAAAGGGATCTAACCATTTTTCAAAGAATATGTGTACCAAATTTCGTTGATCTAGGTTAAGCCGTTTTTTCTGTTTTTTGGATGCGGACGGACGGATGGACATGGCTAAATCAATTCCTGTGTTGATGGTGATAATATCGGCATATATTTTGAGAGGTCTCCGGACGCTCATCATCCTCGGCGATTATTTGGCTTCATTTGAACTTGGGAAATCATTTCTCTGTGGAAGATTTCGATAATGCAATGTCCAACTAATATTTGTCATCCTACAAAGCTTTGCTTCCTAGTTTCTTCACCAAAAAGCAATGCTTTATTATTTTCTTCCATATCCTTCTTCAGCTCTATACCACAAAATAAGAGTTCGAAATCTCTAAAACTTGGACACGACTATTTTTCTGAATCACATTGATTAAAATTTAATAGTGTGTACTAACTTATGAATTTTTCATCTGAACTTTTATACGTAAATTGTAATTATTGTGCTAAATTAATAAAGAAAAATATTATTATTAAAAGCAATACTACACAGTAATTAAAAAATTATAAATTTTAGGAAATAATAACTATCAAAATGAAGCGGAAGCTATTTGTTTAGGTTTAAAGGGAAAATTTTAATTTCTCCTTTTATATAAAGAAAAGTTTTTAATCGTTTTACTTTGATCGAGAATTCATAAAGCAAGAAAACCGTACGAAGAGGGTTAAACGTAAATAGCGTTATCCCAATAATGTGATTGTTACAGGGGGGAGAGCAAAAAGAATATTGAAAGACTTTAAATTTTAAACTGGCCTTCGAATCATGCAAAGAACTATGTAGGCTGTATACGTTCTACAGATTGCACAGTATGTTGTTAGTAATAGTACGAAATTAGATAAAGTAGGTTTTTAGTAATTGAGGAAAATATTTAATATATTGGAATATAAAAGGTATAATGGTTTCAAATCTTTCTTTCTTTCGTTTTCACGTGAGAGGAGTTTATCTAAAAATACTCGACTGCTTTAACTTTCAAGTTCCCTTAATTACGAGCTTATATTTTTAATGAAATTTGCAAGTTTCGTAGATTTCTATTGGTAATATTAATAAGGAAGATTTAATTTGGAGAATTTCTTAAGTTGCCAATGTCTAATATATTTACACGAATGTTGAAAATAATATTAAATATTCTGGTAGAAATTAACACGTACTTTGCTTTGTACCGTTGTATTACTTTATGCGTGGTTCTAACAGAAAACGTGTAAAGCTCCAAATATTGAACTTAATATTCCATTTAGCTTATAAAATGTTTGTAACTCTGCTCCGTAACACAATATTTTTATGTTGGCTTGTCAATAGTTAATGCGAGGTACGCCAGTTTATGATAGATTCTTCCGGCAGAAGGGACTTACATAGATTTAAGAAAAAACTCCGCGTAGCAATGCAAATCGTTAACAATTTAACTTTGTCTAATAAAAGTGCTGTCAAATTATTAACCAAGTTAATTTGTTACTTTTCAGATCCAAAGACACGTCAAATCTCGCAACGCAGATATAAATCATCAATGGTAAGTTCTTCAACAAGCCATTATTATTTGTATGAATTTTTGTTTTATTTATCGGTATTTATATTTCAAAATGAAAAAAAAAATAAATAAATTGTGTAAAAATTAAAATGTTTTGGTATATATTNAAAAAAAAATAAATAAATTGTGTAAATATTAAAATGTTTTGGTATATATTAAAATTCAAAATATTGTGTTATTTGTTTTGTAATCACAGCATCTTAAAAGAAATCGCTCATTTGCACAGTTACTTAATGTTATTTTGCTAACTACATGCAGCGCAATAGCTCAAATATGTAAAGCTCAAATATGAAACGTGTTATACAAAGAGTTAATGCGCTGCAATTTGTCATTGTTTTGTTTCTACTGTTTGGTTTATTGGTTCTTTTTTCTTTCGTTTTTTCTATTTTTTCTTATTTTCCTCAACATGTTAACTCACACACAAACACATAATTCATACCTGCAACATGCCATCACCGAAAACTCACAAAATATACATTTCAACAATTACAAACTCCCACAAACAAAGGCACTTGAGATAAGCCTTGTCTTGCACCGCATCATAAGTGTGAAATTTGCGCAGCGCCTGTCATTGTATCCTGAAAAGTATGCAACTATTACTGTTGGCGAAGCACTGAAAAGCAAGCGCCATAACTTGGACACAGTGCACCATTTAAATGCCGCAATCCTTAATGAAAATTTTAAAACCATTTTAATCAAAAGTAATTCCATTCAATCACTTGCAATTGAAGAGAAGACCATTCGCAATTGAGGCCTTAAAGGATTTGTCGCAACCGTTGGCGTAGCTTCAAATTTTAATCAATAATTTACAATGCGATAACATGTTTCTATCAAATCTTTATATAGTATACATTAAGTTTTAACATTAATTTAAATTGCTTGATAAAAGTGTGTGCCGATTTATTTTGTAGTAGTGCATGTGCCGTGCGTTTATGTTCATTACTAATAAATCGACAATAAAAATTGCTGTTGGCATTATGCTTAACTTGATTATTTGAAGTGGTAATGCTTTTGTATTATTAAATGAGCTAAGTGTGAGATCGTGCTCCAAATTTCAAATGTTCCAATAATTGGCAACTGTTGAGTGTTTGTTAGGCAAAATATTTTGTTATGCAAAGATAATTTATTGTTGGCCTTTGCGTGCCTCATCTTGTCACCAGGCAAAATAAGAATGCGAACAACATGATGCGACCAACATATGACTTCAATGTAATCTTGGTCTGCTGATGATTGATTAAACAAAAAATACTTGTTCTACGAACTGCATATTGAACATGTTCCTATGATATTGTTGTTTTCTTGCTACTTGTTTTTTCACTTGTTGACTTGTGGTGCATTGTTGATTTATTTGCTCAATTTAGCTTAGTTGTTGTCTTTGGAAACTTTAGGTTTGTCCCATACCATATGTACTTCTTATGAAAGAATTGCGAATGAATGTTAAGAATTTCATAAGAAAAAATTTGTAGCATTTCTTTTTATATTTATACACGTCACCAATGAAATTGTCAAAGGGTATATTAGTTTTGGTCATATGTTGTAACACTTAGAAAAATGATTTCGCAGACCTTTCAATACACATGCATGATCAACATAACCAAAGTATTTAATTTCGCCATATTTTTCCATCTGTCCGCCCTTTGCCATAACCTAGAAAAAAGGGCTTCCAATAAATTTATATAATTCAGAACATGTATGCTGTTTAAAAATTTTAGATCGAAGTGTGAATTCGTTAAGCTCCAAGTTAAGTTACGTTGCCTGCCTCCAGAACACCTCTTAAATAAAAATTCTGACCGTATCCCTATTGTAGCCGTACGATATTTTTCAGTGGAATCCTATAATTTGGTAAGAATTCAACGCATCCAAACATGTTCTAAAAATGGACAAGTTTGTTTGAAAGCCAGAAGTATTTCCGGTACAGCTATATACTTTCAATAGAAGCTTTGCAACGTGTGCGTAGAAATGGAATGAATGTGTGTAACGATAATGAGGTAGATTGGATGAATAGAAAGACCTTCAAGATTTTATTATTTTTGTGTGTAACTCGGTGTCATACCGGTAACACTGCTTTTAAAAGTTATAATCATGCAGCTTACACCTGCTTGTAAGGCATAGTGCTGAAGACACCTACTCTGGTTGCTGTCTATTATGAGCGGAATTATATTGCTTTGGACACATGTCCCTCCCCCAACCATCTTCCCTTTGCACGATGGAGTCTATCTGCTGTCTACTGTTCTCTAAATCATGATTGAACAAACAAAAAAAAACAAAAAGTTGAAAGCTTTACTGAGCAATTTAACATAACAACGTCCTGCCTGGCTTATTTGTGCATTTGCTGAATTAAACTCAGTTATTTTTATTACTCACCAATACCGTTTGTTTAATTGTTCTATTTCCTGATTTGCTTTTTTGCGCATTTTTGTGCTACCCGCAGGTTCTTCTATGATAAAATTTACAGTAAAGGTGAAAAAGAATATTTATCTTTAGTTTTTTGCTCTCTCGCACATAGCACTACATTCGTCTTAAATTTAAATGTAATCATAAAATATTTGTAATATGGAAAAATTCCAAAATTTATTGTAATTCCAACGATTTAGGCTGCCAAGCGTATGTAAAAATTGCAACAGAATTTTAAGCTACAAGTCGCAAAGTACCGTGAACCGAAACTGTAAAAGCATACACCCCTCGGCTATATAGAGCTGATCAACTGAACCTTTGGTTTCGTAATGCTTGGTTTTGCTTACTTATTTATTTGCGCACTGTTTTCAATTAATCAATTTTACTTCAGTGCTATAAACGCGAAATTAGATGTATACTTTAACGAATACGGTAAGCAGTGAATGAAATTCTGTACTTCTTGTTTCTTGTTTTCTTTTTGGTAGTTTTAATCATATATGATTGGAAAATGTCGCTGGTCCACCTAAATCGATTTTTTTCTTTTTTCGGAAACGTTTTTTGATCGACTAGTTAGAACTGTGAGCAGGTTCACTAAAGAAAAAATGGGAGGTCCTGAGTATACTGAACGTGGAAAGATAACTGCAATAACAGGAATTTCGATTTCTCAAACATCAGCTTAATGTTTTCTTTCTTTATTCGCCAAAATGCTAGTCAAAAAGTTAAGCTCAGCTTCGGCTGACGGTATTTTCATGTGCTTAGGCAAATACAATTATATTCATGCAAGAATTCGAGCGGTTCCGCCAGGCATCTCACAATGCTTAAGGAGTTTGCCATAATGACCATATCTTACATAAAGCAAAGGTATCTTTAACTTCATCATATTAGGCTAAGTCGCATGGGGTAATTTCAAAATAGTGACTTGCATGGATGTTTATGCCATGTTAACTGTGAAGCTCTTCGACACACAGTGACGCAATGTGAATATGATAAATTTAGGAAAAGTACATAGAATAGAATTGATCTCCTATGTAGTTTAACTTGCATAAAAAATGGAAATGGTGGAAATGTACGTCCATCATGTGTCTCATCTTAAATTTTTCACTCAAAGTGTTAAACACGTTTGTCGTTGAACTAATAAATTTATGTGGGACATGTCGGACAGTTTCAAAAATCAATTTAAAACGATTAGAACGCAACGATTAGATTAGCAACAAACGATAACAACAATCATAGCTTGTGCAATAAGCAACTTTGAATTCAATTCGACAAAACCTTGTTCAGCAATAGAAGATCTAACTCAAAGACTTCAGAGCGTATGTTTTATGAGAGCAGCAGCTCATACAATTTAATGAGATTCAAATTTCGAAAATAAGACTTTGGTGGTGTAAGGTATACTTTATAAAATACAATTCAAACTTAGTAGTTCACTCAGTCCCGGTCAATTCGGTACTTTAATTATAAGTTGCATTTATTCCCAAGAAGGCAAACCTAAAACGCGTGAGTCTGGTGCAAAGTTGTCACATGCTTTAAAGTCACTTAACTGCACTGAAAATGTAATCAAAATAATCCAGACAACTTTCAACACTCTTGTGTCATTTTCGAAGTGTTCATGTTGTTTTATTGGATTATGGGGTGCAAAATTTCAAATATCACGTTTGGGTGCAATTCTTTTCCAAATGCCTCAATAAAAAATATACAATTTTGAATTCATTCACCGAGGATACATCGAAGCTAGCAGAAGTATGGAAGCTATCAGAAGTATGGAAGCTATTTCATGTTCCTTAAAATCATCCAACTTTATCTTAAGCAGTTAGCGGAAAGTAAAATTATGTTATTTTTGAGCTTTTGTTGGCCATGATATATTTCCTGCATCTACTAACTTACCGAAGCCACTGGAGCAGGTAATTGTACTCATTACCTTTTAACAAAATCAACACACGAATTTTATTTTTATTATTTATGCCCAGCATTATGTCACATATTTTCTGTATTGGCATGTTAGCTTTTGCTTTGCACTGTGATTCATATCCTCATCACATATGGTCACAGTTATTAACATTGCTATTGAATTAAAATAATTTTCAATACTTAATTGAAATGCTTAAAGGCGGACCAGATATGCTATTCGGTGTTGTGCGTATTCTCATACGTGGCAGCTGGACAGGACAAGAAAAAGAATCCTGTTGTGATTACGCAACAGATACAAGACATACACGCACAACAGAAGCACCAGAAATCTCAAGACAAACAACATCATGAGCACCAGGAGCAGCTACCAACAAAAGCAGTATGCGAGACAACTGAGGCCGCTGCAAGCTCACGCAGATCGCAACAATCCGAAATACCAGCAGCACGAGAAACTCCCGCGGATAAAACAACCGTTTCACAAGCACCAGGCGGAGGGCAGCGTTTGCAAAACGTGACAATACGCCACAACATACCAATGCAGGCACCAACAGTAACCACTGCAACAGTGCAACCACCAGTAAAGCATACACCTGCACCAATATCAACAACACCACAACATCAGCAATCGGCGGGTACGCGTACAAGTGGCATCAGCTCTATGAGTGTAGCAGAATTGCCACGGTTGCCACCACGTATTCCTTCACAAACTTCAACTGAAAGTATTACCACATCACCAAGTGCCAAGTCACGTGGCCCACCACCTGGTCCACCGCCTGCAATACCACCACGTAGTGGCGCTATACCGCGAACTGGCTCTTTGCAACAAGGCACCATAGCAAGCGTGCGCAACGTACAACCCGCTCTGGGAGCGGCACGTAATTTCGTGCGACAAGCGAGCGCTAACACAACACCGCCACAATACATGCCACAACCACCGCCCGCCTTTGTCATACCCAAACGACATGTGACGCGAGCTTCATCTGTGGCGATGTCACCAATGCCTACCACATCTTCATCGTCATTTGCATCGGCCAGCACTTCGCCAAGACTTTCTTATGGCAGCTTGAGCATGGGCGTATCGCAGGGCAGCTCAGCAGCAAGCAATAACTCGCCGCAGGCAAGTCGGAAGCACTGACGAAGAAGTTCTTTATTCAAGTTTGGTCGCGGCGATGGTACTGATGCTTCTGGTGCAGGAGGTGGTGGTGGCCATACAGGTGAAGAGCCGTACACACGAGACGTTTGTCGCAGCATTTGTATGTCTTGGCTTTAAGGGAATTAGTAGTACACTTTATGAAGGTTCCACTTAAACTTTACAATTATTCAAAGCTTTAACAGATACCAGAAATATTAAGCAACTACATTTAAATTGCGTATCAGTCTATTAAAGTATAATACAAATATACCCCTTGATATGTCCTTAGCAGCTCCCAGCACAAATTGTATATTCTTATGTTGTTATCGTAAAAAAATAATTTTGAAATACTGAGCATATCGCTGATAGCAAGAACTTAACAGCAGTTGATCTTCCTGTTTTCTTATGGCTAAGAAAAAATTACTATAATATACTTTTCTTTTTGATTTGTAACTGAATGAAATTTAATGTTCCTATGTTTTTTTCGTTTATGATTTCTTGACTTTATCTTTACTGTGATACAACAGATTGGCACTGCTCCACGATGTCTGTTCAACTTTGTCATTTGTCGGTCACATTACAATGCGAACATTGCTGCAAAGTGTGATGTCTGTTGTGTTGAAATTTAACGCAATATCTCTTTTTTATTGTCAAGACCTACACCTCATTGAGTACCGGATAATTTGCATAATGTTCATAAAATTGGCCCAATTTTTTTTTTTCATGAATTGCTTTGAAAAAAACAAACAGGTACCAAAGGCTCAAGAAGGCACCATGTGTTGGCCTTGCAAATCTCTTCCATTCAGATTATTGCTTTAATCGATTTAAATTAAAATCTTTTTCGTTTTCTTGATTTCTGCTCTTAAAGTTTTTAAATTATTTTTTATTTAAAAAAATTTATGAGCGCTTGTATGCTTATTAATTTAAGTAAAAAGTAACTCGCAATTCAAGCTAGATTGTGATTAAAAATAATTTATTTTAAGCTGGCTCGGCTTTTATTTTTGCTTTAGTGTAGCAGAAATCTTGTGCTTTAAAACGAATGAAGAGCTGCAATTTGAAGCACTTACCAAAAAAAGTTTTATCCTTCGAAGCCTTAAACTTGGAAAAAAAAAAAAATAATAATAAAAATGTTCATTCAAGTTTTACATAATTTTGAATTTGGCTTCAATATATCATTAATATAATGCATATGGGCAATCTAGTTAGATAATCAAGTACTGTTTCTGTAAAAATTTAATGGAGTTGCTATAATGAATTAAGTAATTACTGAGGATTATTCAAAAACTCAGATGCAAACAATGAATTAATTTTTAATTATTTAAATTGAATAGAAGTTGATATTTACTGTTTACACTTGTCAAATGAAATTTATGTACCTTAAAATCACTATTGCAAAATATCAATTTAAAAATTAAGAAGGAAACAACTATGCAAACATAAACTTAAGAAAAATCCTGTAAATTATAACATGTATGTATTAGAAATTGAACAAGCTATGGGAATGCAACACAAGGTTAATACAATATGAGTATATATAAAATATCTATTTTTGAAGGCGAACTTTGCCAAGTTAGATGAATACTTAAAAATATATATTAAATTCATTTTTTGATCCTCAATTCAAAATGAAATGCACAATTTGTTAACTTTAAAATCATAAAAATGTCCAATTAATTCATTAATTAATAACCCAAATACTCAAGTGTAATGTAGAGGAAGCTTTGGCTATATGGTAAAATACCAGCTGCCAT
>JXPQ01026671.1:12467-23759 GCA_001014675.1 Ephydra gracilis
TTCACGGCGTCTTTTTGATTCAAAATAAATAAATTTTGCATTCATTGCCAAAATAGCGTATATTTGTTGTTAAAAAGCGCGCAATACGTTCAGGTAGTTGTTAAATTTTTAAAGTTGTTATTTAAAGTGTTGCAAAAACGGCATCCAATACGTTGTGTAAGAAAAAACAAGCAATAAATATGGGCAGAGTGAATAAAAAAAAAATGGCAGAGTTAGCTGAAGCCGCTGAAAACGATGAACATGATAAAAGCAATACAAGTGTGACAGGCGATGAACAAACTGGCGGCAATCGCAGCGAAAATGAAGATAATGATAAAGATCCAATTAGCGGCGATAGTGGTAAGCAAGCAAACTCTGTTGACGACGCTGAAGTGGCAGATGCTGACGATGAAGACGACGATATGCATGCCGATGATGCTGATAGCGGCAAAGATGATAATGATGATGCGGGCGATGAGGATTTTGACGCGAAAGCGGCTGAAAATAGTAAGAGCTCAAAGAAACGTAAGGCCAGTAAGAAGTTAGCAAATGCCAATGGCGATGATGCGGATGATGCCAGCGTGGCAGATTCTGATGATATGCCATTAAATGGTGGTGCAAAAAAATCGCGTAAACAGCCTTCTGCTAAAGCAGCGAAAAAATCAAGCGGTAAAGCTGCGAGCAAGAAGAGTGCAACGAAAGCGGCTAAAAAAGCAACGAAAAACGCGCCAAAAACAGACGACGAAGCTGAGGATAATGATGGTGAGGGCAACCATGAGGACGAATCCGCTGGCGAAGAATATGAGGTGTGTGATTATTTAATGAAACTAAATTGATTCTTTTTAATGTGTTTATTCAAACAGGTGCAAGACATTATCGATGAGAAGGTAGAGCGTGGTGTTATATATTATTTAATACGCTGGAAGGGCTACACTAAAGATGACGATACTTGGGAACCAGCCGACACACTATCATGTCCTGATATTATTGAAAAATACAAAAAGAAAACAGCTAAAGGTAGCAAAGCGGCAAAAAAGTCGAAGGCACCGAAAACGCCAAATAAAAGTGGTCAAAAAAAGAGCCACAAAAAATCCGACACAGACCCCAACCAAGAGTGGGAAGTAGAAAAAATTATCAACTATGCTGAAGAGAAGGACGAGCGTAAATTTCTCATACGTTGGAAGGGTTTCAAAGCAGCCGACGATACTTGGGAACCCGAATCAAATCTAAACTGCACGGAGATGATTGAGAAATTCATGGAAAGAATGAAGAAAAATGAGAATCTAACGTTCAAAGAGCTGCGCGAGGAGCCAAAGAAAACAAAACGTTTGGTGAATGAGACAGCGCCACGCACAGATTTGCATAATCCAGTCGGACGCAAGTCAAAACGTGCAGGTGCGAAGAAACGGTAAGTCACCGATAAAGCGCTACAACATTCCGCTCAACAAAATTTGCTTGCAGCATTTACTATGGCGACAGCGATGAATAACTTCTTAGTAGGCCGTTCATTAGCTGAGCAAATAGCGTTCAATGTGTCTACATTATTTGCAATCTACATCAGTGGATGGTGTAATAAATATCTATTTTACCTAGTATTACGATCCCAGATAAGAATACTTTTCCTGCAAACACATAATAGGTCTTAATTCATACACTTAACTTGACTCGATGTAACTGTAATTTTTAATGCAAAAACTGGAAAAAAAAAATATTTTATAAATCATCACGCCGAGGTAAGAAAAACAAAATTATTAAATAAACTTCACATTAATTTTATTAAATTTGTTTATGCAAGTATGCTCAAAAATGTCCACTAAAAATGGTAACCGAATGGGGATAAAAACAATGAACAAAATATTTACAAAAAAAAAATAATAATAATAATAATATAAATAAAACTCGCAGCAAGCGGTTAAGGGGCTGTTTCCATGACTCATTTGCCTTACAAACCAGGCTGCAAGCCGAAGCCAGGGCCTTTTGGCTCTTCCCTGAGTGTTGTTGGCTCACCAGCTGGTTCGCTGGCGAAACGACCACTACGTGGCCCAGCAGCTGGTATTTTGTCAGCCTTCAAATCATTGAGAATATTGTTGATGTCATTGACTGTCAAGTCCTCCTGCAAATGATTAGCTAATTAGTAGCCCTGCCGCAGCTTTCATGTAAATAAACTTACGTAGTAATCATCGTTGATGGCAACCATGGGCGCATTGACACATGCACCCAAGCACTCCACTTCCGAAAGTGTAAACTTCATGTCCTTTGTAGTCTCGCCAATGTCAATGCCAAGATTTTTCTGCAAACATAATTCAAATTCAAGTTATTCATTTGGCTTATGAGCCAATGCGACCGATGAGAGTAATGATACTGGAAGTTTCTTGGACTAATAAATAAAATATAAATGAAGGGCTTCATAAGCCAGGCAAGTCTAAATAGCCCTATGCCACCCATTACCTATATTTACGTATTTATGTAGTCAAGCCGGTGAAGTTTTGCGTTTTGCAAAACATTCAGCGATACTTAAATGCACGGCCATCGTGACAATTTCACTGCAAGTTCACTAAGATACTCAAAATTCCTATGCATTTAGAAAATTTCGCTGCAGTTGTAAGAAACTACTAATGCGAAACCCAAACTTTTACAAACTTGCCTTTGTTTATAAGAAATTCCAGATGATTTCTGTGTTATGCTAAGCTGTTGCTGAAAAGCGCCACATCTAGTAATTCAGCTACTCTTAGCTAGTGCATTGGAGAATAGCTATTTAACAATTTTACCACGCACTTACCTTGATGGCATTCATGATATCATCGGAACCACGTAGCCAGCATGGTGTTGTTGTGCACACTTGTATGTGATGCTGACCGCAGGGCTTGCGTATAAACATGGTATAAAAGGTGGCAACCTCGTACACGCGCATGTTTGGCAAATCCAAGATTTCGGCTACTTTATGCATAGCCGATATGGGTAACCAGCCGTATTGGCGTTGTGCCAAATCCAATAGTGGTATCATTGCACCGCGTTTGTGTCCTTCCGGGTAAATCGACAAAATCGCCTCCACACGCTATAATAGAAATTGAAAAGCATTAATATTCATTATTCTCATAACAACAAGCAGTTCACCTTTTTGTTCTCTGGCGTGAATTCGAAAGGAATATTTGGATTGTCTTGTGGCGTGTCGCGATGCACAAACAAATTGTCGCTGCGCTGCACAGCGCTAGTGGTAATAGCGCGCAAGCCACAGCGCTGAAACAAAATATACATATTAACATTAGTTTCATCGAAATCATAGATATTTAATTGTTTTTGCAATGCCTTACATAACCCTTATTAATTTGCATCCTTTATGACCAGACTTACCATTAAATTAACAGTTTTTGTTGCACAGTTGGCGAGCATTTTTAATCAATTTATGTTACAGCTTAAATTAAACTAAACAATTTTAAACGTATTTGGATTTTCAATATTTTTAAAAACGAACAAAAATTCAATTTTGCTTGTTTTTGTTACCGTGAGCGAAGAGTACTTCCCAAAGTACAACTTGTCAAAACTACCAGATGTTTCGCCTAACTGCTGCTTCTTCTTAGTGCTGCTATAACAACAGTTTCGGCAGTCACATTCATATTGCAGCGCCAGCTGTGTTAAGAATATTATGATTTGGTGTGAATTATTGAGGTGAATGATTTCACAAGCAAAGCATGCGTTTAATATAAACTAACATATAGTCTAATTTTTATGGTGGTGAACATTTGGCTTGTGGTGAGTTGATTTTTATTCTCTTTTTTTCTTTTTTTTTGGTATTGAATTAAAACAGCTATTTTCCTGTTTTTTTAGGTAGTCTGCCGTATAAACCCTAATTTTTATAGTGGGAAACATTTAGCGTGTGGTGAGTTTAGGTTTTTTTTTTCTTCTCATTGGTAGTCTGTAATGAACAGGATCAACCAACTGGTAGATTAGTATAACTGCAATATTTTATATTCCAACGTTTTAAAATCGTATTTAAAAAAATATATTTGTGTAGATCACAATATTTTGCTCTGAATTGTTGTTTCAAATGTGTATGTGTATTTGTTTGTACCAGTGTATACGTACGTTGAATTTTTAAACCACTCAGCACCTTGCTGTTCGTCACGTTTGCAATTTGTTATACTGTTATAAAAGCGTATATTTTGCTCCTAGTCTAGCTTGGCTCATTGCGAACGTTAGAATTGGAAATATTCGATTTATAAATGTTGACTTATTTATAATTTATTTCATTTTACGCCTTAATAATTGGCTTGAGTTAAATTCAAGTGCATAGATGGCAGCAGAAGAAGTCAGAGTTTACGCTTGAGGTGCTTGTTACGATTAGTAAAGTTGTTGAATTAAGGCTCCCTCAAAAAGCAGCATGCTGATTACCAAGCTATATAGGATTCTATGAGTAAATAAGAGTTTTAAGTTAGATTGCTGGAATTTTGGAATACACATTTTTCATTCTATGGAAAAATGATAGATCAATGTATGAATTTGGGCAAGATTCGATCAATATTTCGGATACCTCCAGTGCACTTATTTATTGAAAATTACGGGCATAAGCCTATTACAGCCGACAGAATGCATATTTTTCAATGAAATTCTGCAATGAATCGAGTAATATAGGCATTTAATCGTGGTTTAAAAGTGAAAATGATTGAATAAAAATCTGAGTTGCCTCCAGTANAACGAAATTTTCATATTAGTAAATATAAATAAAGGCAATGTGTGAAGGACACTGTGTCTTGATTGTATAAAAATTGAAGGTTCCTCCAGTACACCTATATGACCCCAACGGAGGCTTTCAAGCTGAGTTACGCATAGTTATCACTTAAATTCTACGAAATTTCAATATTGAGTGAACAGAAATCTAATCAATGTGTGCACCAAAAATGGGCCTGACTGGATGAAAAACAAAGGTACCTCCAGTACACCAATAGAGGTTTTACTGCTGAATTATGCATAGTTATCATTCTAGATCTATGAAGTTTTAATACGGAGAGAATATAAATATAATCACTGCGCGTACCAAAATAAAGCTTGATTGCATGAGAGTCAGAGATAGCTCCAGTACAACTATCTGTTCCTAATAGTGATTTTACTGCTGAATCATGCATGGTTATCATTTCAGTAATTTCAAACCTAAGTATCGAGTGAAAATAAATACCATCAATGTGTGTATCAAAGATGAGATTAATTGCCTGAGTGTCAGAGGTACCTCCAGAACACCTATGCGGTATCAATAGTGGCTTTAATGCTCAATTATGCGCAGTTATCATTTTATTTCTACGGTATTTCAGTATTGACTGTAAATATATATTATCCAAATGTGTATCAACTTTGGGATGGATTGCATGAAAATTAGGGGTACCGCCTGTACACCTATATGGTCCCAATAGAGGCATTAATGCTGAATCAGGCGTAGTCATCATTTCAGAAATCCAAAACTTCAGTAACGAGTGAAAATATGTACAATCAATGTGTGTATCAAAGATGAGCTTGATTATCTGAGTGTCAGAGGTACCGTTAGTACATCTATGTGGTCACAATAGAGGGTTTAATCTAGAATTATTCACAGTTATTTTATTATTATTTTATTCATAGTTTTTGTTTTTTTAATTCAACGACATTTCAGTAAGAGAGTGAAAATTTGGGATTGATTGGATGGGCATTAGGAGTATCGCCAGCACAGCAATGTGAGGTTTTGCTGCTTAATCATGCATAGTTAACATTTAAATGTTACGAAATTCCAGTTTGAAGTGAGCATATTTTTAATTAATGTGAGTACCATTGATTGACTGCAAGCAGGCACCTATGTAGTCCACAGAAAGGGGTTAAGGCATTTGCTATAATTAATGAAATAAATACAGAGCAATCTACTGTGTCGATTTTTAAATATAAAAAAGCCAGCTGTACAATTTTTACTTGTTTTCACTTGTTGTTATTGTTATTGCTATGGTGTAACTGGCGCATTAGAGCAATGTCTCTAGTTACTATACCACTTGGCCAGGTTGCAGCTTCTGCTGGCCTAGTATGCATTCGAGTTTCCATTTTATTTAGCTCAATTTATTATTTTTAGCGTGTCAGTACATCTTGCATTTGTTATTATTCGCAATATAATTATGTGGTGGCAAATATGATTAGGTGCTATGGCTTATTATGTGGCATTCTCATTTAAAATGCAATGGAAATGTTGTTTTCAACTGATTTTGTTTACGATGCTGATTCATGGCAACGATGCGTTCATTGGTAGGCTATGCTTATCCCTGCAGTTTTCATGGTTTTCACTGTTTGCTTTTAGATTTGTTGACGCATATCAGCAAAATTTCATTTGTTTAACCTTCGCAGCTTATGAGGGTTTATTAAACTTAGCCGGCTGGCGCATTGTTGGAACTTTAACGCAGCAATTGCACAATGAAATGTGCGCTAATGAAGTTGGGCGCTGTTCAGCTGCTGTGTTGTGCATATTAATGCGCTGCTTCAAAGCGGAAAGGATTCACCGCAGATGCTTGACGTGTTGCTTGCGATTTGCCTGCCAACATAAATTAATCACTCCATGCCATCAGACTGAATGTGCGCGTATGTGATGGGATGGATGAGTGCAAATGGCTTCTTAATTTTGGGCCGGGCTAAATAGCTTCTTTAAAGCTAATGCTGGCGAAAGCTCAGTTTAAAATTGGATTGTACCAGCGAAATGCAGTCGTTCTAGTTCAGTGCTTCTAGCAGCAATTGCATCCCAGGTAAATCTTCACCATAGGCTATTTTGAAATATTTCTTGCTGAAAACTTCTCTATTGAAAAAGCAATTCATCCTGCGTTTCATGCGATAATGGCTAAAATCCCGTAATAAGAGTTCGAATTGTTGGAGCATGCACATAGGGCTTGCAGCTGCTTTCAGACTTAAGCCTGGGTGGAAAGCATTTTTTATGAAATAATGCGGCTATAAAAGCTGCGACAGCCCTTCCAGATTCTCGCATTGCAAATGAAGTGCTTGAATTGAAGTCTTGTTGGAACACATTTATTGATGTTCAGGGAGATTATATTGAATAATTAAATTTATTATGAGTCATAAAATTGCGATTCCTATGAAAGCGCTAAACTTTTTCTAGACCCTGGTAAGCCGCTGGGTGTATTGGCATTAGGTATATGCCGCGAATTGATTTTTTTGATTGCGAAAAGAATTTTCAAACATAGGATTACTCTTGGTAGTAGGTGCTCTATGGAATTAGTAAGAAATTGACTCATAAAGCTCTCTTTTGGAAAACGAAAACCAGATTTTACAAGTCGCTCACAATGCCGTAGCTTGAAGCTTGGACGCCATGACTGTATTCGAAAGAATATTCCTATTGCCGATATACTGCACTTACTGCGATGATGGCGAATGGCGCATGCGGTGGAATCACGAGCTGTATGAAATCTACGACGACATAGTCAAATGGATAAAAATTCAGCGGCTACGTTGGCTAGGTCATATCGTTCGTATGCATGAATCTGCAGCAGCGTGTAAAGTATTTGATTCCAATCCAAATGCCAATACTCGCCGAAGAGAAAGGCCAAACCTGCGTTGCACTGATCAAGTCCTAAACGATGTCACAACGTTAGCGATCCGCAAACAGGGGCCAAACTGCAAGACATTGTGAAGAATGGCGCCACAGAATCGCTGAGGCCAACCCCTGTACCAGGCTGTTCTGGCAAATTAATTAGGTAGGTAAGCAAGAAAAGAATTTTTCAACTGAAAACGCTGCGGGATCCTATTTCGCAGCCATTCCAGATTCTCACATTACGAATGGAATGTGTTTCAATAGCTGTCTAATCAGCACATTAGTAAAGTGCCGCCTATTGCTTTCTCCTCATAAACACTTAAACTGAACCACAGGAGCAATATCCTCTTCTTTGTGTGAAAATAATTTTTCAACTGATGAGGTCATAAAAGCTGTGAGAGAGTGTTTCGCAGCCATTTCAGATTCTCACATTTGGAATACAATGCGTATTCAATAGCCTGGTAAGCCGCTGTGTGTTAAATGCACTAAGAACACATTAGCCATATGCAACCTATGGGTTTTTGGTCAGAAGCACTTAAACTGGACCACAGGAGGACAAATTTTTTTTTTGTAAAAATAATTTTTCAATTGATGAGGTCAAAAAAGCTGCGAAAGAGTGATTCGCAGCCTCCCAGATTCTCATATTAGAATTGGAATGCATGAATTGAAATATCGTTGGGACAAGTCTATTGATGTTCAGGGAAACTATATTGAATAATTAAGTGTATTTCGAAACATAAAATTTTGGTAGGCGCTGGGGTTGTATAGTTCAATGAGAATACATTAGCAATGTGCTGCTTGCTGGTACTGGATCACTGGAACGATAGCTATATTTTCATTAAATTACAATGGACTCGAGTAACAGAATACGCTAGAAACACATCGACTTTAGTTTTGTGACCACAAATTCCGCGTACTTCCCCCGACGATACGGTATTATGTTTTGTAAATAAACATATTTGCTGATTGCTGCAGCTGAAGGTTGCTGTCACTACAACAAAAATGTATTTCTATTCAAGCCACTCATTTATTACATATTTTTGTTTGTCAATTTTGCAACATTGGGCTGATTCACCAGCCAAAAGCTGTTATCAGTTAAAAGAGAAAAAAAGTTGATAAATTATTAAAGGCAGAAAAAAGTTGCTGGAGCGCATGCGTCAGTGGCAGCCAACATCGAACATGTTCGCTGCGCAGCTAAATGTAACAGCTGTGCGCAGACTGCACAACAACAAAGATCATGGTCATGCCTACAGCCGCTGTTGCGCTAGTATGTCCAATTGGCCTGGCGTATTTGGATTTAAATTAAAGCTTAAACATAACTGAAATTCCGCATTGTGCGCTTGGCTAGCAAATAACTAGTTACGTTTCGCTTTGATTTCTTGCAATTCAGTTGTAATTCTTGCATACGCGAGACGTGTTTGTTCAGTTGCTTACTTTCGTTGCGTGCTTCCGAAAACTTTGTGTGATAATTATAATTTTTTTTTTATAAGAAAGTGCTCAAAACAGGATTTCTTAAATTAACATAAAAAGTAGGTAATCATTTTCGTTATTATATAAGAAATTTATGCATTAATTTAAAGCATTTAATGACGATTTTATAATTACTGCATGTGTATGACATAAAATATTTTATTAGCAAATAAATTGTTGGCATTTGAGCGAAATTTTACTTTTCTTTATGCAGCACAATTGCTCTTGAACGAGATGTTGCTGTACTGGGTTAAGGATCTCCGCAAGTGCTTGTTCAGAAAGTAGCGCGCTGTAGCTGTTTGTTTTGATTTGCTTTTTTAATGGTGGGAAATTTAATTAACCCACTTACATTGTTCGATTGCTTTGTTTTAAAAGACGTTGTGTTTTCACTCTTTGTTATGCGACAAATATTCCAGAAGCGCGAGTCGGTAATTATTTATTCTCACTTTTTTTTTTTAGTTGCTAGCTAGCTTATATGATAAGCTAAGGTGTATTTGAAATTAGCATTAAAAATGTATTAATTCAAAACGAATGCCTACGAGCATCAAAATTGATTAAAAAAAAATTTTTTTATAAAAATTTTGACAAGATCCACGGATTTTCACGAGCAACCTACTCTCACTTCAGTAAACTATACGCAAAACAATGCTGCTCTCGATTTTATTTATTGAACCGTTATTTCTGCTCATTAGCAGCCCGCACACAAGAAACAATAAATGTCTTTCCGGCCACCGCTTGTTCGTCTACTTCAGCAACGGCCACACAAAATTTAAATAATAATAAGAAAAGAAACGTTTTAAGGTCATGCCATATTTATTATATCAACTACAAATATTAACTGACAAAGCAATCGAATGCCAATGCGTCTGAGTAACTGTCTGTGTGCGCGTGTGTTGGTTTTAATACTTTCGCTTGCAAAGGCCGAAAAACCAAACCAAAAAAAAACAAAAAAAAAAAAGAAACGAAAAAACAACAGCATTATTAATTTAAATGAGCTCTAATTTTCCTATTGCTGCTGCCGACATAGTGTCACGCAAATCTTGCCACAAGATCTGCACCAACACCATTTAGCGACGCCAATAATAAATAAACAAACAAATATTGACTTGACATAANCTTAGCGACGCCAATGGTAAATAAACAAACAAATATTGACTTGACATAATGCATGCAAATCTTTGAGCCTCTTTCGAAAGACACATAATTTGCATAATAATTTCAGGCATTTGTGTGCGTAACTCATGAAAGCCAACAAATAGTTTGAAAAGTTTTTCAAGTTGTTAAGTAAATGCCAAGTGGTTGTGATTGTAAATGCAATTACAAGCAGCACAATTCAAAATAAACCAATTGAATGGCACAAGTAGAAGAGGGTAACGACATAAAAATCGGACCCAAAAAATGAGCAAGCCAATAGAGCCGATAGATTTTTTGCATCCCACTATGTCGATATTGCCATTGATTTCATACAGCTCGTTATTCCAACGGATATGGCATTCATTATCATCAGAGCCACGCGTCTTAGGCAGATGAGCATATCACGCTCATGTTCATTACATTCCTCCGGCGTCTATGGATTTTCAGAGTAGTCCGAAAATTTCTGATATTAACACTGCATGCTGCACTGGAATGCCTGCTTCTCGGCATGCATCTTTGATCGATGCTTTGTACTTTGGCTTGCTGTTACTCTCTGTGCTTCTTTAACGATGCTGGAAAATGTGCTTTGAGTTTACTTAAGCAAATGATATTTATATTGTCGACGTACGTAAGGGACTTCACGTTTTTATAGAAACTAAGGCTACGTTGTTTCAGTCAAGCATCACAAATGAATCTCTGCATATTCGATATAAAGAAGTCATAGCAAAATGAATCACCTTGTTTGAAACCTTGTTCCGCATCAAGATACTGCGTCAGTTCAGCTCCCACTTTCACCACGCAATGGGTGTTTCTGTGTAGCGCTTTCGGAAGCTCATTTGACTTCATTCAGAGTATTAAACTTAGACATGGTGGAGTATAGCCAGATCGATCCATAGTTGGTCGAGCAGGTAGCGTGTATAGAACGGGTTCTACTGTTTCTACGAGAAAAATTGGCGTAGAGTGCACAGATTTTTCATTTCGGAAGCGTCACAGGTACAGACAGAATCAGCTTGTATATATAAATGGCTTCATTATTTAACGCATCACACTGGACAGAATCACGTAGGCAACCTTCAGAAGGCTAATTACAATTTTTGACATAAACCTGTTCAAACACAGCTCAGCATACAGCAGAAACCCAACCACGCGCTATGCTTTCTTGTTAA
>JXPQ01026772.1:5646-27153 GCA_001014675.1 Ephydra gracilis
CAACGATGATTCTTACTGTTCGATAAACGAAAGTGCGTGCAGTAACAGGGGCGTAGGTCCTCAGACCAGAACTGTCATTAATACTTACATGACAAGTTGGGAATGCAAAAATTGTATGCGCGATAGTTGCCGCGATAACGCACGGTGGAGAACAAAAGAATGGAAACGAAAGGAACGTTGGGAGAAGTTTTTTTTCTCTAAAACGGGACTATGTCCCAAAAAAAAGTTTATTTGAAAAATATGGCATCTTCTTATAGAACAACGGTCTTAATGAAATGTACTCGTATGAAAGTAATTGAAATTTTTAATCGCCAAAACTTGTTTACAGTCCTTATTAGCGTTTTGCAGAACTATCGACGCATTTACTAACGATAAAAAATTCCAGCACCATGCATGCTGAATATGAGAGTTACCTGAAAACTATAGAAAAGCAGCGAGTCCAAAGACGCTAAAAACGTTAGTTTATTAAGAGGCAGAGTGAAGCAATTGGACTACAGAAAGGAAGCTCTAAAGTACTCTCAACGAATGAAAGCTTTAACAGTAGAGCATCTGTTTTCAGTAACCAAGAGCATTGTCTGGTCATAGATGTCAAGAGTTCAGTTTGCTAACTGAAGCCACATTTCGACGAAATCTTGCGAAGCTATCGAAATGTGAAGCTGAACTATAGTCATTGGTACAAATATAAATCTGGTTCAACCGCCAGTAGGTAGATATTGCCATTCAAAATATGATTAGAGATAAATGCCATTCACCGATAACTAGATATATCAATTTATGAAGACAAGAGAAAGAACTTTATGGCAATGAGAATCTATAGACATGAAAAATTTCATGATTGATGTCATTAACAACATAATTCTGGAAATCAAACGCAGGACTACTCTCCCAAGGAGATGTGGCTACGGGAAAGGCAATACCATAATATTTAAGTCTCCCATATTGCTGGTCCGACTGTAGGGCGCCGAACCGTAGACACAGTATTGGGTGTTTTCAGAATGGACATATCTATATAAGATATAATGGTCCTTACTGAGAAGATACCGAATGATGCATCAACGCTCTCTGAAATCCATGAGAATTAAAATGGCGAGCTGTTGTTGACTGCGGAATTTTTAGTGGTCTGAACGAAGCAAAGTCAGCTCGTTATCTGTTTAGAGGTTGTCACCGACGAGAAGGACCATTCCTGCATTGGGTTAGAAACATAGACAAGACTCGCGCTGAAGGGTTCCTGACGCGAACATACTCAAAAGGCTATAATGGCTACCTAATTCTCCATAGCATACAAATAACATCAGAGATAAAACAATGGCTTGGCCTTTATTTGGGGAATCGAAGTTGTGGTTATACGCGCCAGTGTTCTAATAGGATGTTGAAGTGCTTTGCATTGTGACTGCTACAAAAATTATAAATTGCTGCGTTAGGAATTAATTTATATTGCAAAGCAAATATAAAATCCTTAATTACATAAATTTTATTGCTATATATATCTTGCGAAACACGCCTCAATATTAGAAAAGAATTATGTTTGATAAAGAGTCTCATCGAAGTGCATCGGCAAATTTCTAATTAATTTGGCTTTAAGTCCATAATATCCTCAAGTTACGAATTATGTATGATTTAAAAACGTATGAACAACTTCTTAGTTTTCAGACAGGTTTTGTATTCGAATAATTTTAGTAATTAACGTGCAACTTATTAGCGAAAAGAGAAACACATAATATTTAGTATAGCAAGTAAAACAGAAAACAGTGAATAACAATCAAAAATCATTGTCTGTCACAATTGGTTTATATGATTTTTTATTTTATTTTCCTTCAATGGTTAATAAAAACACAAACCAGTTGGGTCTGCACAAGTCAGTGTTGTTGCTTTAACTTTAGTTAAAATAATCGAAAATTATAATTACCAAAAATTTAAAAAAAATCAATCAATTAAAAGCACAGCAATTACTTAAAAATGTGGAAAACTTATTAGTGTCAAAGTGACATTTCAACTTTTACTTCATTCAATACAGTAGCCGCTCCAACCTTGCAAGCTATCCACCTTGAAAATTTCAGATGGCCGTAGTGAACAATTGTCCAAATATTTTGCGACATTTAAACGAAGTATAACCATAAACCCAGATTCACGTAGAAACACTTAAACAAACAAGATTTTTTAAATGTACGGTAAATTTGAACGAATATTTGTTAATTAACTCCTGTGTTTTTGTATATATTGGTGATCCCGAGTAATAGACGCTTACCTGGAATAAAAAGAGAAATACTTAATTACTATCGTCCATTGAATTCATTATTTTAGAAAGTATTTATTCTATTCCAAAATACAAAAAAGGTTGAACGATGTATTAACGCTTTAACAACTTATGTTATTATATGACTGAAGTCAATAACATTGTTAAAAATGACGAAAATGAATCTTTTAGAAGTAAATGTGATCAAATTTTTCATAGTAACTTGAGGGTTTCACGAATGATGAAAAATTAGTATTCATTCAGAATTTTTTGTAATCCCTTTGTGTTTGTTAACTCGTCAGTACAATAAAATTAATTCACCAAATTTTAATAAAGTTTTGATGAAATCATGAATAAGAGTATTCTATTACACATTGTCACGTTCTCCTCGAATCACTTATATATTTGATTCAATAGTTTTTCGTGTTCTGTCAACCCTAAACAATAATGGTACAAGGAGTGATGTAATATCGTAAAAAGTTGTAACTCAATTTATTGTTAAGATTATGCTAAAAAAACCGACATTGGTTACAGATCAGCATAAGTTTATATATTTTAATTATTTGATACAGCATGCTATTAAATGGCTGTTCTATATAAAATATGAGTTTACTAACTTGGGAAAGAACGTTTGTACCGATTGGTCCACAAAACTGTTTTTCACTTTCCAATATCTCTTTTCCGAGTACCGGCAGTGCCACCATATCTTCATGCATATGCGATGCAGTTGAAGTTAAGTGTACAACTGCCACCCGACGCACATCCCAAGTAGATCAATAAATTTTGCAGTTCGATAATGAAGAGAGTTGGTACTTGCCTTTTTTATGTTGACATATTTATCATATGAACGTATGTAAATTTTCCCTTCAATCGACTCACAATATTTTCTAACACTCGAAAAAGCAAGTAATTTAATTTTTATCTTTAGGAGCTTAAAAAGCAAAGGAGATTTAAAATCGAATGGAGAAAGTGTATTAGGACTCTTTCACCTCAATTAGTGCAGTAGAAATAAGTGTTACTGAATTTAAACATCGCGTACAAGCCTTGAAGATGATCAAATTCATAAAAGTCCAAAAATAGCAACAGCACTAGAAATTGTAGAAAAATCCTACACATGTACTAGAAAGTCGTCAAGTGACTAAAACAGATTTTAACTCAAGGCATCTGATTGGGTAATTTGAGTAATATTTTGTCTCAAGTACTGGATTTCAGAAAGATGTCATAAATGGATTCTGCAATCGCTAACATTGGAAAAAAAATAAGTTCGTTTCCGACGTTTAGCTAAAGTGTTGAGCGCACTTCAATATTTCGTTGCAAAACGAGTTCGTTTCCAGAAATCACCCAATGTGTTACATTCAGGTCTTATGAGATCTGAGAGGGATGTGGTTTTGAATTGCTTGCAAAATAGTTAAACAATTAATTCTGAATATTATTGTTACCTTTTAGGCTAGCTGAAGGGGAAAAATTGGAAAAGAACCGTTTTGCGGGAGACAACGCGAAAACGCTCCGTATTAAAGGCATTCTGGTAATGGCAAAACGACAAAAAAGTGAACGAGAATCTAACATGGCAATAGCAAAAAATTAATCTGCAGTAACTTTAAACTTTAGCTTAGATGTGCATAATTGCTGTATAATTGAAAAAGCTCTTTTTAAGATTGAATGGCCGTGAGTACACAATGCAACGCTTACTTTTTAAATGCATTAAAAAATTTTTCTTAAAATTTAAATAACTTGCATTACGAAACACACGAAAATAATTTTATTAAATTTTATATTTAATGCATGATGAAATTTATTAATTTTATGGCAGACAGAAAAATCTTAGACGTTTCTATATTGTGTATAACAGATTATGAGTAAGTAATAATAAATCAATGCCAAACTGATCTATGGCATTTTACTGCATAGATTACCGATTTAAAATACATGTTAATGTTCATGTCTACTAAGAAAATGATTAGTTCTGCAAAAACAAAGCAATTCCAATTATATCGGCAAAATTTTAATAAAGATGAAAAAAAGTTGATTGATTTATGGCTCTCAAGATTTTTATTATTTCTAACCGTAGTAAAATGCATGGTAGAAAAGAAACAACAAGTTACTTTAATGAGCTCAAGCTGTCTTAAGAGCAATTTCGCTTTTAAAACATAAGTAGTTGTAGACAAATCCGATGCGTTACTTTGACGTTACTAATTGCAGAAGTAAACTGCACATCATAATAAGTGCAATGCTGATCAACTTGTCATAAGTTTTTCAAATGTAATAATTAATGTGCATGAGTGCTGCTACCTGAATGCATATTCCGTCATGTCATTTAATTTGCTCGTACTTAAAAAAGTTTAAGGAAGATACAAAACACTCAAGCTAACAATCGCCACAAATTAAAAAAGAAACCAAAGTAAAATAAAGTAAAAACAGTTGAAAAAATTTAAGAAATTAAGAAAATCAGCTAAGAACAAAAAACTCATGCGTCCGTATGAATCATGTGTGCAGCTACGAGGCTTTACCCGGTTTCACTGTTTTACGCATATGACCAAATCTCATAAATGGACTTTAAGCAACCAGTCTTTATTGAATATGCTGACTGGTGCAAAAAACAATTTATTTATGTGTGTAGTGGAAAACCAGCGGCATGCCAAAAATAAAAACATGATTTTTGAGCTCAGTCTTGCCATTTCCATATTATGTAGTAAGCATTGACGTGTTGCGGTGCATGCGCTGGCTATGGGCGCGTATACCTGCGCAGAAGCACGTTCACCAATATAATAATATGAAAGGGTATTTTGCAAGTACTATTTTGATTACAAACATCTTAATTTATTATAATTTTAAAAATTTTTCAATTAATTGATAATTCAACGCAAATTTGGTAGTTTTCATAGAACTTTCTATATAAGCCTCCGTTATTCAACGTAGAAAATAAGTTAGTTTCATTTTTATTAACACATATTGTGTCCCGAAACCTTACTCACGCTATACTACTACATTAAACCATTAGCGTAAGCTAAATCATACTTTTCAAGTATGCGCTCGATGACACATTTGTTTATAAGTAAGCTCGGAGTTCGGAAATTAAGTAGAAAATATATAAATGTATAAAGAATGTATCGAATTATTGCAGCTATACAGTTTACTGGTGGGTTGTTAAATAAAAGTAAGATAGTAAGTAAGAAAGATTCCGTAAGGTCCTTATCGAATTACAATTAACGCGTTACTTTTTCATCATACGAGTCCTTTGAAGTGACTCTGTTAGTATTTGTGCGTATATATTGTATGCTTCGGGCAACTTCATTTTGGCTTGATTGGGCAAGAGAGTCTCGTTTAAAATGTAAAAAACAAAACAAACAAAAAAAAGTTATTTTATTTTACACAATGAATCATTACTTTAATATAATACAAAATTTTAAGTAGGTCAATCAAATATAAAACACGAAATCGCATTGTTCACCTTGCTTGGCAACAATAATGAATTCAATCAAACAAAAAATTATCGCAATAAATAAATAAAAAATGAAGGCGTTTGCCAAAAGCTCCTTTTTCAGTTCAGCAAACATTAAAAACACACCAAAAATGAGTATTGTGAATAAAAAAAACTTGCATACAATCAAACGCGAAATTGAATACTCCGCAACGGGCACAGTCTATGATGAACTCTCAGCACTCAATAGGCTATCAAACGTGTCAACGTTATAAGCTAACGATCACGAAATCCTCCATTTGAATCGAAATTTTCATAACTCATAAACTTTAAGAGGCATAAATAACTTGAAGATTTTATGTAAAAAAATTCTTCCGAACGGGGCCCGTTATGTATCTATACTTCGAATCAAATGAATGCTCAACTGATGAAAAAAAGGCAATCAAATATCTCAATGGAATTTATTTGCTAAACCTTGCTCAATGGAATTTGTTTGAAAACCTGTCCAGTACTAGACAAAACCTTTTATTTAAACCTGAAAAATCCCATTCAAAAAGGTAAATCGTAGGTTTACAGAATATTGCTTCGAAGAGGATATTTGTTGTATTGACTATGTTTAATAAAGTTGGCACAGCATCGATTTTTAGCCTTCAGTTAAAAACGTCGAAGGACACGCCTATTTTCAAAGCTCACCTATCCCGCCCTATCACCTCGCATGACCTCCAAGTTAGACACATAAAAGCGATTAACACAATTTCTAATGATCACTTGAGTAGGCAATTGAATTTCAGTTTCAAAATTTTTTTCTATTAATTTAGGAGTCCGATACAGACTGGGCGTTGAGCCCGGTGGTGCGTAATGCATTCCACCTTCCTTTGCCCGTGCACAAAATGAAAAAACAGCAAAAAAAAAAACATTCAAAAATGGTTTCCACTTTAAAAAAAGGCTCTTTCCTGGGCTAATAATTAAATAGTAAACATTTGTCAATATCATTGTAGAAGCATTCATGTGGTTAGGTGTCATATTGCTGTTTTATTTCATATGCGGTGTAATTGATCATTCTTATAAGGCTGCGAAAACTGGAAAAGAGGACTTTGATTATAAGGAACAGCAATTATTCACACTGCTATTTTTGAATAAACGCGCAATTTTATAAAAAACTTAGAAAACAAATAAGAATATTACAATCGTCTATAGCCGAAAGTGTGCCACACATTGGATCAAAATTTATATAGCTGTTAAAAACCGATATCCATAAAATACCCTACTGTTGTGTTGGACATCTAGAAGTGTACATTATCATATTAAACAGGCATTAAAAAAAGACAATTCCGTAAAGTAATTTCTTAAGCGCAGCGAAAACTCTATTTTTATTCGAATAAGCTGATTTTAAATCAATCATCCCAATTTTCAATAGACGCATTCATAATATTTATTTAAGTTTGATTATGAAAATTTGTTTGATTATTGTGATTAGTACAATTTTAACCCATGACTCATATAGTTTTACGGGATTCACCTCTAATTTCCACAATATCACAAGCGTTTCTAGCAGATGTTTTCAGAATATCATGAAATTTAATAAATTTAATCGATATGTTTGGCTAATTATTTAACAAAGTTTGTCCATGGTGTGCTGGAGGTGCATCCGATTGTTATCAAATATTCCAAATTTTATGTACTCTGATTTTCATGCAACCATAACCAGTTTCAAAAAATCTTAAGATGGTGTCATGTCGAGCAGATTGCGAGACTTGCATTGACATTCTGGTCATTTTTTTTCTTTGTGAGTGAATATGTGGATATTTCATCGATCCGAGAATATGAAATTTATATACGCCGTCAATTAAATTGACTACATATATAAAAATAATTTACCACAGAATATCAGCAATGAAATTCTTATAACGAAACTCGAACGCTTTTCGTTCGATAACTTCAGCTTGAGAGATTGGTAAATCATAGTCGGTTAGCCATGCACTTCTCTATATTGTGACGTCATGATGTCTGCTTCATGCAATGTGCGTAATGTGATTGAGGCAGTGGAAATAATCGCAAGCATAGGCCAGTACAAATATTGGGACAAAAAATGTGCGATTGTAGGAATGGTTACTACTACAGTGAGCTTTTTTGTAGAAGCATACGTGCAACTATTTTAGTAATAATGCCAACTGATAATAAAAATAGCCAGAAATATAGTAAAATGCATATGCAATAATTATGCTACTGCACTGCTACTAGCTTGCTACCTTTGAGCTACATATAGCCATTATAATTTATTTTATGTTACTCTTTTATTGCTTTCGTGTTTGCATTTATTAGAGCTTTGTACATTTACAGTTACCAATTAGATTCACGCATATCACGGCAGTAAGCAACCGCTTTATTCGCCGCAACAGGCCAATTCCAATGTCTGTTACTAATAACATGCTGTTGCTTCAAGTTTCTAACAGGGAAGTAAGCTATTTGCGTATGCTTTCATGTTTCAGTAGTAGTGTGCTGAAATGTGCTACTTATTATGTTGATGCCATAGTAAATTGATATTTTTATTTCATATATTTGTTCTTTTTTTTCATTACATTGTGATTATTGCTTGTGTATTGTTTATGGGAGCATTGTTAAGTTGGACAAGCCGATGCCGGTAATTTGCTGATGCAGAATGTGATTCATACATTAATTTACAATTTAAAAAAATGTATTTATTTTTTCTTTTTACATTCGTGGTTAGTTTTATTGCTGTTAATTAACTTTAATTAAAAGAAGAACATTTTTTATATTTTATCTATTTAACTGAATCCATTCGTTAATGGAGTTGGAATTATCGCCATTTTATGTTTTTATTTATGACTTACAGTTGTAAGACTAATCTTTGCTGGACTTACACAGTGTACGTGTAGTATTGATTTGTTTTAGGGTTTCTCTAAGTTTAAAATTGACCTTTAAAATTATTGTATTTTTTCCTAAGGCTCTCAATTACGTTGACTCCCTGAATTGTGAAGTTAATTTAAATCAAATTCAGCTTGTATTTTGAAATTAAATATGGTATTTTCCCTTAGAGAGGTCAGTAAAATGCATAATCACTCTGAAGTTTTGGAGAAATGACTTACATAATTAAATTGGCATTGGTAAGCATTCACTTATGTTTAACTTTGGAGTACTGTATTAAAATTCGAATGAAAAAGAAATTGAAGAATTTACGTTAAATCAATTAAATGTTTCTTGAGCAAGAAAAAGAGAGAAAGAGTGCAAGAGGGAGAGGACAGAAGAGCATTGTTGCAATTTTGTTTCAAGTATGGGCAGCTTCTGAAAACGAGTTATAGTAATCATGGCGTTCGAAATCTTTCGAGTTACCAACTTTTTAATAGAAATGTATAATTTAGCTATCGGATCATATTCCGAAGATAATGAACCATGATGAAGTTTAAGGGCATAAGCTGAATTGCGTTCGTTTCGAACACAATTTCGATAGAAATTCCGATGCCGAAAATTATTGTCGGTTAAAAAAACACAACGTTACTGAATGCTAATCAGTTTATACTACAAGCGATAATGACAGATCACAACATAGTGTCTATAATAGTGTTATCGTGTTACCCTTTTTGCATGAACATTCTGGCAGCCATCTTAAAGAGAGAGTATCTGAGAGGATTTAATTTTCTTGCGACAACATTGAATTCGGATTTAAATTTATTAAAGCTTTTGTGTCAGATTTCCGATCTCTGAGGCTGGACATTATTTGCCATTGATTTTAATACAGTTTCAAGACGGTTTCCTCCTAAATTATACACAATGTTTCATATTATATAAATGAATTGAATTCGAAAATTAAACATTTCCTGACACCTAAGTTCAATCACATTAAATATTAGTAACATCAATAAGTTACGGACACCACAATATGCAATTGCCTTGAGTCAAAGCATTAATGAAGTACTTACAAAGTAAAAAAATTTCGTTCGATCATAGAACGTTTACATCCCTGAACCAACGTTGCGGACTGCTCTTTAGTAAGAGAATTGTTTGTGCAAACTTGTGGTGCGACACTATATGAGTGTAGCCGCCGTAGTCTTGTCTGTTCTGAACTCTTCTCTTATTTACAATTAATTTGAATAGAGTTGTACAAGCCCTTGCCTCACTAATTTGTTTTGCCAAATAAAAATATTATAAATAAATGAACATAAAGAAAAATTCAGCGAGCCTCGAAAATAAACTCCATTTTATTAAACGCATCGGAATGCCTGTACGTTGTGGGCTATAACACTAACAAATGCCTAAACTATTGTAATGAGTTGTATCATTGAAAAAATTAAAGAAAAAAAAAATATATATTTTATCAAGCCAATCAATTTCTTGTTTTCAAAGCGTTTAAATTAGTAATACTTTGTTCGGCATTCAAGTGAGCGGGCGCAATGGTAGTTCACATATGTTGGCCTTCATTATGTATTTAATTTAATTTATTTTATATTATTTAAGTATTTCTTTGTGTTCAATTGCTAGGAGAATACTTGCTACATAAATGTTGAGGTTTATGGATTCATGTATGCATAAGTACATTAACGGGGTAAGACCGTTAGTAGCGGACAACTTTTGATACCTTGCATATGGTGGTGTTAACGCTTCGAAATAACCATCATCGCTTTCAAGAGGAAACTACACAAAAACAACAATAGTACGTTACACTCACCGACGCTCACGAAGATATTGAATATACCGGGTTTATAAACACCAGCAAATTGCGGCGTTAAGATTTGCTTACACCAAAACTGCGAACATTTCAAGAGAAGACGGCTAATGTATTATTCCAAAATTAGTTGATTTCTCATTGCTGGCGACAAAAAGTAATGACAGCATCGAAAATTCTGAAACCTTAATTTAACACATGTGATGAGTATACGCTTCTTCCTTCGATTCTATTGGGCTCATTTTCAAATACTTTAAGNCGATTCTATTGGGTTCATTTTCAAATACTTTAAGTACAATGTATCTTGCTGTAATGAAATAAACTAAGTTCATATTGAATCAATGCATGAATCATTATAGCAATCCCCACCTATTGTAAAATGTATAACCCATTGTAGAATTCTAATTTAGACTCATGAGTCAAAGGCGGAGTATTAAAGGCGTGTCGAAGTATGTAATGCGTAGTAATTATCAATGTTAAGTATGCTTTGCTCTAACAGATATTTATAGATTTATTAAAAAAAAAAAAATAATAATAATTTTTGTAGTCTGGAACAATCAACTGTATTACACCTTTCAGTTATTACCCGTTTCATATTTCAGTGTCTCACAATTCTCAAGTATTTTGATCCTTTTTGTTTGACAGCATTATTTTTAATTTTTGTAACTTTTACGTCGCATTTATTGTGTTTCCTTTTAATTTAATATTTAAAAATCACATTTGTGAAGGCAAAGTTAAAACTCTTTCCATTTTTCGTGTTTCACGGCCTGGACGTGTATTAGAAACATTTAAAATATTCGACTGTATTCGGGACATGTTTGAAGACTTCATCAAAATGATTTAGCAATCTTCAGTTCTATTGGTAAATATAAACTATATGAAAGTTACCAAGGATTATGTTTATTTCAGAACGATGGGGTGTATGGGAATCACCAGTTGCATCCATTTTTGGTGTGTGCCTAGAAAAGCAAATTCGTATCATAAACACATAATTTAAACTGTTTCGTAACAGATTTGAATATGTATATAGCCCATACTTTGGTGTAGATTGAAACAAAACTTATTGAGGTAATGTATACTGTGCAACCGAATACATGGATATAGTTGAAAATGACAGTTAGTTCACAAAATCGGTCATTACTCCAGGCACCAGTGACAGTGAATATATCGTTGAACCCCACACAGACAAATACGACTATGGAAACTGTCTACAATATTGTAGTATTGACAACCAATGTTAAGACATTTGGTTTATGTGCGTTATATCTATCAAGTATTTCCAAAAACGTCAACGTATGATACACGTATAAATACACTATCCTTTACAAAAGAAAAGCAATATAAAAACAGCAGCCTCAAAACCGGTGCCTGAATCACATAACCAAACAGATCTCGAACCGACCTATAAAAGCAGATATTCGGTTACTTTTCGTCCCTAAACAGCAAATGAGATAAAAGATAAAAAAAAGTATCTCGACATTTTGGATTAAGACGACTTAACATTAAACGCAATTTTCCGCTGCATGTGATGTTAATTCCAAGTACCTTGCACTTCGTAGTTGCATCATTGGATGAACCTTTGATCGGTTTTGGTTGTCTTTACTGCCTCTCAGCCTACGCTATGCATTGCACCCATAATTTACGTAATTTTTGAGCTAGAGTAATGAAATTAAGTTTCTGAGCATATTTATGTCTGTCTGCCGTTCATAGGGCTTTTACCATCGAATTCATTACAATTTGGAGAATTATTTGCATATTGTCATGTTTTAAATTTGTTTTAAAGTTCGAGCTAAATTTGTCAATAACTTCGGGTTTCTCCTGTAAACGAAATCTCCTAGAAAAAACATGTTTTATTAAATATCTATTTTTGAATATAATTTGCTTAAATTTTTGAAGTAATCCGACAAACGAAAATGGAATTCTCTTGAAACCTATTGTTAGGATTATCTTTTTTATAGAATAGATTCGCATAGCTAAAGTTTAAGATATTTTGTTGGGGTTATGTATTTGGTTATGTATGACCGATGAGTATCTTGTTCCTGTTATTTATTGAAATCTTGAATAGTTTTACTTATTTGGAAATAGTATAATTTCCGCGCAGCCTTTAAGTGTTTATATATTTCAAGATATTGTTTTGGAAACTAAAAATTTCAAATAAATTCCAATAACTTTCCAAATTTGTGAATGAAAAATTATATTTTTCAAGCCATTCATAGAGTCAAAAAAAAAAATAATTTAGTAAAAGCTTTTAGGTCTTCTTGTGAACTCTGAAGGCATTTGTATTGTAGCCTGCGAGCTCATTCTTTTGAAATCAAATACTGTTGTCAAGTCAAAGCAGCCACTTTTTCTTTTTTCTCTATTGCACTCGAGGAAATTTGTTGTATTCAATAGTAAAAATATATAAGAATACAATCGTCTATGCTGAAAGAGCCGTGGAAATGGTTACCTTTTTATCAACCAGAACTTAATAATATTATACTTGCTTTCCAAATTGATTGCCTGAACAATTAAAGCATGTTATTACAATGTGTCTTGGAATAATTGGGGCAGAATTCAAGTTTGATGAAGGACTCGTGTTGACCGAAATTGTACGCTGGACTCATTTGTTTGCATGCTGTTTTGCTGATTTAATGTGTTTAGTGAATAACTTGTTCGTTATCTTCGAAATAAAAGAAAGAATTGTTTCAGCATATGGTCCTTGGACGTGGAAAATTTGCGTTGAAAGTGAAGCCTTTCAAATTATCCTTTCAGGAAAATAAATAATACCGGCGCGTATGGAATTGAACACGATTTTACTGGTACAAAATTTTTGATTTCATTCAGCATTGTATCAAACTATTCTATAAAGTGCAATATTTTATTGTTAATGTGATTTCAAGTACGTTGCTTAGGAGCTGTGAGTCTATGTTGTATGCTGTGAGTCTATGTTATGATCCTGTGCAAATTGTGTAATTTATAGACACAATTATTCCCGACTTTATTTTCTTAGGAATATTTTGATCGAATCCATAAAATGCGTCGGCGTAAGAATAATGACTTGAGCCCGGGCTCTGAAGAAATATTTCAAAAGGAGGACATATGCATGAATATGAATGCATGAACGAATCAGCCATATGATTTTAAAATCTACTGAACTGATATCAACATAAAAGAAAATGACTGAAAATGTTTATTTTTTTAATATTTTGACATTTTCATGGTATTCTGAACTTTGAGTTAAAACGGTCAATAACTTATATTCGCATAAAAGACATTGATTTCATGGAATTTCTCTGAAATTTAATAGATATTTTTAAGTTGTTAGCATATTAGTTTGCAGTCGGACCAAACTTGGTCCAACAACACTTACGTTTAAATTGACAGCATTGAGATGAAAAAACAAGTATTTCATTAAAAGTTATGGAAATGTGGGCTTTCATATAAAATTTTATAATTCTGGTAAAGTGGAACAATATTTGCAGTTATAGTACAAAAACCAAACTTTTCAGCTTTGGCTTAATAACGTCACGTAATCTCTTATTTAAAGTTGAAATTCTTTTCATATAAAAGATTTACATTTTTTCTATGAAACCTCATAAAATGAATACAACCGGTCAAAAATTTTTGAAATGCTCTTATGCACTTATTTGCCAAGGGTTGGCAAAATTTTGTGTTGTTATTAGCTTTTAGAAGGGCGCATTTTGTATTTTGCTTTTCAAAATGCTCAGATAATTCATGAACTATTCGAGCATGGATGCGATTGTTTCAAATTTTGGGTACCTCAAGTACACACATTGTAATTGAAATCTGAAAACTCAAATCACAAAATAAGTTTAAATATTAATTTGGATTCTTTTTTTACCGATGTTAAAATTGAAGTAGACGCTGGTAAAATAAATACGTAACGACTGTATACTGTCAAATTTGCTGATTACTGTATTTTAGGCTGCAAGTCTCGTTTTTTCCTTAAAACAAGTTTTTTCAAAACTTTAAGGCGCGGCAGTTACCAGTTAGTTATGAAGAATATCAACTTGGGTGACTCTTCAATTATTTCAAAATGAATTTTGTTTCAATATTGAATTAGATTGGAACATATTTTAAAAATAAACGATCACTTAAGACGAATTTCCAATTTAATCAAATGACTTCGATAGAGTAATCATGTTATGTTGTTCACATGAAGTGTAAATTTTAAAATGAGCGGCGGCTCTGCATTGACCATTGCATATCGTTTGGATATCCTTTCTTTTCAAATGCAATTGAGCTCTGTTCTTAATTTCGACGACATTCAATTAATTAAATGCTTAGAGCATAATTGAATACGTACTCAGGGACCCTTGTGCTTATTTGGTCGTGTTTAAGGCAAATACAAATAAAGTTCCAAATAGGAAACTAATGCTTGGATACGCAATATCTTAAAAGACCTTGTCCAGCACGTATACATAATTTCCACTTTAAAGACTATTGTGACGGAATTTTTCTGGTTTTCATTGTTTGAAGTGTGTTTTATTCAGTTTTGTTTTGTAATCGCTACCTTCACAATGTTGCGCGTGTATGCCTGTCATATGTTTGAAAAAATGTAAAGCTTAATTAAAAGTGGCTTAAAAGTCAGCCACATGCTACCGCAGTTAGGTAAGCTTCTGAGACATTGTAAGCACTATTTTCATTTTTGCGGCAATTATTCATTCGTTGTTGCGATTTTGAAAATATCAGTTAAGGCCCATGCTTAGACGGTATCCCACTGTTTCCGAACATTTGTCAATCACAAAAGTTATTTGTAATTAACTGACAATAACAGTTAGTGTGTTGTACAGTTGAGCTGGCTGTTTTTGACTTTTTATTTTTTTTCCAGTTGACGGCATAAAGTAATACTTGCTGTGTACAGCTGAAATGTATAACTTTGTTGTATGTCATTTTGGTGTTGACAAAGTCATCGTAGCAATACTCTTAACAAACCATATTGCAATAATTAACCGCAGTTATAGCTTAGCGGCACAGTGCTGCTCTGTCAACATGCATTCATTTTTAGTGGCAATAGAAGTTTTGGTTTGCTATATTTATACAAGTCGCCAATGCGATTTTCGAAGTATTAATTAGTATTGGTCCACCTTTGTACGAGCAAGCATGATTTATCAGAGACCTTTCCAAATGCATACCCAATGGAGACTTTAAGCTAGAATTTCCAAATTGGGATACATGTCCGAGGAAAAATTCTTAGATCAATGTTCAATATTTCGGATACCTTCAGTACATACTTTTACTTAAAATCAAGTTCTTAAAATTAGATTTTAAGCAAAATTAACCACAACCATTAATTTGTGTTCTGTGAAGATGAATTATAGAGTGGTATGAAATATTAAAATTGGCAGGATTGGTAAAAATCAGGGGTACCTTCGCTGTACATGTAGAGTACAAAGGGGGTTCTAGCAAATTAAATCAATATTAAAAGCAATTCAATGAATTTTCTTAATCGGAATAAAATATATGTTTTATCAATGGGCTTGAAAAGCTCAGCTACCTCCAATATTAATATTAAATCAAAAATATTAAATCACTTTTATTAATCGGAATAAATAAATGTTATCAAATGTTGAAATGGGCAAGTTGAACCATTTCATTTAGTGACCCTGCTTGTAATAATTTCGAAGCGATGTGTATCACATAGTCGGTCTTTGCCAACAACTTCTTTTTTATTTGTTTCAATAAAATATAATTTTTTTTTTCAAATAAATCTCTCGTATTATTTGAGCTTTTAAAGCTACACACATAAGATCATTGCGTCAATTTGTGTGCATTTCAGTTTGTCGCAGCTTGCATTGGTTTTTTTTTTTGTGCCAGTGTACATAACCTTGCATAATCATTACATGTTGACCTTTAGATGAATTTTGCAGTTACTAGTGTTATTTATGTGCAAAATTGATTCCAGTGCATTTTATCTAAAATTATATATCCGTTGTTGTTGTAACGTTTGAAATATTTTGATCGAAATGTTTCAAATACAAAATTGGACAGATGCGTTTAACTTATGAAGTTCTGAAGGAATAAAGCGAGGGACCAAAATTTTTATCACATACGCTAGGGATCAACGACTTGGCGCAATCAAAATAAATAAATAAATGTTTTTGAATTAGTATTACATTCTTTGCGCAATTAACCCATAAGGCAGCAATTTATTTGTTTATGCATATTTTCTAATTTTTCTAATATTGAATTTTTTTCCTTTCTGCACTTATTGCATGCTTAACTAGCACATTGACTTTTGTTATCATAATTTTATGACAAAATAAATAAAAGCTTTTGTGACGAATAAAGACAAAAATATTTTCATTATCTTCAGAATTTAGAAATCAGCAAGTACTTTTATTTTTAAAATAATTTTATTCGGTCATGTTTTTTATGTTAATTTATTTATGCGCATATGCAATTAAAGTCAACGTACTTCGATTGTTGGAGCACATGCTTAACAGAGAGCAAATAAATTTATCAACAATGAAGTGATATTCATACAAATAGTGATAAGATTGTTTGAAAAGAAATTCAAAAGCAAATCAATTTTATATAAATCATAGGGGCAATAGAATACTTATTTGCGTTCACATCAGAGGAAATTCCTTTCCATGTGTCTCCAATTTTTGGTTATGGCAAAAGTGACGAAAGAGAAATGGATCATGAGCATTACTAAAAACTAACTCCCAACAAGCCATGGATTCGGAGAAAAAAGAAAATACTTAAAAAGGAATGATTGAGCAATTTCTGGATTTCATCATTCCAAGTTGCGCGGCTTTGATCTTAAAAATCCTTACACAATGTACTTTTATTGCGATCAAGGAATACGGCTATCGGATTACTATATTTCAATCAGCGCTTTTCATTTAATTATAGAATGAATTTTAATAATGAGCGTGAATATCAATTTGATGCAAGAAAATTATTTTATTTTTGGTTTAAGAATTTTGATAAAAAAAATATACATAGAAAAATTAAAAGCCGATTCTTAGAGTTCAACTTGTCACTGTTAAGGTTATAAAATACGAAGTTTATTGCAATGGCTCATAGTAAAAACGAAAAGTTCATGAATACTGCCGCATTTTGAAATTCCCTATTGGTGCGCGAATTAAATCAAATATTTATGTGCTGTTTAGGATTTTAGCGACTTTGTCAGTAATAATCTCAATCAAAAAGGATAAATCAAATGAAACTTTGACTTAATGGTTGAAATGTTGGGATCAGTAGAATAAATTGTAACTAAATTAGGAAAAAACTCAGGAGGCCTGCTAGTTATGTTTCTAATACGACCAATCAATGAGAAGAAAAATAATTTTATATTTTCTGTTTGTAGTACTAGTCATAAAATACTTCACACATATCAAACTAGAAATACATTTAAAGACAAAATACCAGCTACTGTTACGGCTCATAGATATCCTTTGCTTTTGAACGTGCAAAAAAGGAAAATTTAATCACTGCAAAAAACTCATTTTTGCTTTTTATAAAATTACTGTGACACGGTGCTATTAGTGGATTTGTTAATAAACAAAGAATTGGCAGAATGCAATGAAAATTCTCTTAAGTTCATATCAAGAGTGAAGCGACTTAACAAAATTTGAAGTCTTACTGAAATTTATTGCCTAAATAATAATTAATAATAAAATGGAAGTAATATTACGAATGAGTCTTGTGCGATTTGCGGTGATTGGATAAAACCTAAGGTGCGTCGAGCACATCTATGTGGGTTAAAGAGAAATTAGCAACCAATATGAAAATGCAATGTATTTCGGTAATTGAAATATAATACATGTAATCTTTGTGTATTAGTAATAAAAGAGGTATACGTATGTGGTCGAAAAATGCAGTTGTACGGAAAATAAGCCACACGTGAAAGAAATTTCTTCGTTGATTTTAAAGAAATATTATAAAAGTATCGACTAATGTGATGAAAATAAGAGATGACTGCAGTATTACGAAGCGTTCAAACGAACGTTTGCAATCAAATTGAAATAAATATTACAAATTGAGTACACTTTTGAGGTTCTACAGAAGCTTTCTTAAACATAAATTACATCAACAGACGTTTTTTGACACAGTCGGCAACACACAACTACGGAAAATGTAGGAAGCTTTGGAAAAGAAATGATCTCATCCACCAATTATTGTGCTTTTGTTATTTATTACCTATATGATCCACTTAGTGAAAAAAAAAGAAAATCCAATACGATAAAAATGTTCGCGTGATTTCTTCAATATTTTATATTTTTCACGATCAATTTTCAAGTTCAATTGTGTAATTGTAGATAAGAGAAACTGTCAAAAATGTGATAAGTAGAAAAATCTAATTAGAAGATCAGTTAAGTATGTTCTAGTATTTAAATATGAAGAATGAACTCAAACTAATCTCTATAAAAAATATTACATCAAGAACTTAATTAAAAGAATTATTAAATAATTAAAAGTATACGCTTATATTTACAAAAACAAATACTTCACTTTATAAACATATGTGTTTTTAGATTCATTATTTTTTATATTTTTTGTTTATGCTGTTCATAGTTGTGTTGAGTTTTTTTATATAATTCGTTCTTGAAGTGTTTGATTTATTTTACACATTTTCCGCTTTCGTAATACACAAATGTATGTGTATGCATGTAAGTGCTGATATTTAAGTGCGCGTGTGTTGTTAGAACGTGTGAATCGTATCTACAAAAGAGCAACGCTTTTTTCAATTGTAAAATAATACAAACAAAAGAATATTCAAGGNATACAAACAAAAGAATATTCAAGGTTGATTGCTGTCATGATTTCAGCTTTGGGAACAAAATAATGTGTTTATTGTTGGTTTTTGCAAGATGTGTATATGTTTTTTTTTTGTATTAGAGTTATTAATTTAAAACACTGCGGTGTGTAGGTTGAAATAGGGGTAAAGCTTACTCTTATTCAATCAAACAAAGAACGATATTAGTTTCTACGTGTTTATCTCGTTTTCCATTCTGATGACGTATGCCAATAAATACATTTACATAAATGTATGTACTTCAGATTGCAGTAAATAAGTATATTATTTATGTTGCTTACGAATGCTCTGTTACAAAATTAACAAAAATTATGATTCGGTCAGTAGCGAATACATAATACCTATTCCCTGTCATCACCTAATAATCAATTATCGTATAGTTATTATTTGTTGTTTGTAACATTGAATTACTTCGTCCGTTTTGTATTCATGCTTAAAATATTAAATGTGAATGAGCCAGATTAATTAAATTTTATATAGTCATAATGAAAAGCTGGATTTTACAACTTATATCTGGAAATTTAGAAAATATTTAGTCTGATTAATTTTAAATTGAAACGCTTAAATGTAAATAAAATATTGTATCAAGAATATTCTTAGTGCTTCTTTATAAAACTTATTTACAAAATAATTTTCGAATGAAAAGAAATAATTATAAGAAAGTTGTAAGAAAATAACAGCTCAAGTCTGATTTAGGCTGAGTCTGAATTAATTGCTAAAGCTGCAGTATATGAGATAGCAACATACATACTCATGATGTTAATAGTGTAACAAACATTCATGCAAACGCATGTATATTGGCATTTGCACTGCCGCATTAATTTTGGCTAAGCGTACGCGAACATATTCCAGTTTGCATTGCGCGCAAGTGCAAACAATACAAATGTAATTGCAAAAAACAAATACACAAACATAAGCAAGTTTGTTATAAACTCGGTCGAAGCCGATAGCTGATTCCCAAAAGCGAGTTCGAGCTTTTGATTAACATATTCATGACTTATTAGTTACTGGCAATGCGAACGTTTAACTATGTGATAGATGTGGCTTTGTTAAATTGTCACAATGTTTGCAGTTGAATTGCACTCGAATTTTCGGGAATAAATCTTCGATTTCAATTACGAAATTTTTGTTGTCTCAATTCTTCAGTATTTTCCAAGTTGTCAAAGTGATTTATCTCGTCCATAAGCCTAAGTGATTCTCCGCATATTCTTCGGTGGGTTCCAATACAAAATTGCTAATTGGCAATAATTGGAATTCAAAGCCATAATACACAAGTGCCAGTAGATTCTTAGACGTGTTGCCAATTATTTATTTAAAAAGCAGCGCACACCTGAAATAAAATCTGTTGCATTATTGCAACAACATGTTTTTAAAGTGGCAATAGTCGCATCTTTTTTGAAGTTGGTATAAATATTGTTATTGCTTTCGGGCAAATTAAATTTGCTGTTGCTTTTGGTTTTGCTACTACCGAAGCTGCAAATTTTTTCGATATATGCTGTCGTGGCAGGCAGAATTTCTTTGCTTTAAGTTTTGTATTTTTTTTATTACTTTTTATTATGTATAAAAATACATATTGCTTAAGTTTCTAGGTAATTAGGTCATAATTTCAGCACGACGCTAGTTCTCGATTTTTAAATTAAATATTTGTGGCCGCAACGAACGTATAAATGCACAATTTTCAGTTTAAATATACAATTATATGTATGCACATCCATAAGTATGCAATAAAACTTAGCATATTGTGCTAAAACGTTTCTAGATGTTTTTTCTTTCTTGTTTATTAATTATATGCTAACGTTTGCATTTGAAAGTGGCTGTATTGCTCTCATTTAAATCGATTCAAGCCAATTCCATTAAGCAAGTGCATATCTTTAAATCAAATTAATCTTCATTTATTTAAATAATTATGCTATAGCTCTTCATTTTCATATTGCAGCATGGAAAGTTTTTCCAAGAAAGGAAGGCTGTCTGCGCTGATGACTCTACATTTGGTGAGTTTTTGTTTTTCAAACACCTTTGCTTTAATATAAGCACTGAAATCTAATTTGTTCCATAATAGTTTATACAATAACATGGGCATGTTTGCAAATTTGTCTTGTAGAATCTTTGCGTATGCAGACCATGGAACTTTGTGTACAATGCCATTCAGCAGGAATAACTATAAAACATTGTATTCTTACAATAAGTATTCTACCTAATAATTTTGACATATACTTACGTCAACGTATTTAATATTAGAAGCATACAATTTTCACTATAAAGTAGCTTTAATTTTTACTGTTCAAAGCTATTGATTGAATCCATCAGCTCATCCGGAGTATTGAGATAATGGTTTCATCAAAAATGATCGAATGTTTTTATATATATGTGTAATTGATTTTTTATTTTTTTTTTTTTTTTTTTGATAT
>JXPQ01026780.1:1248-17603 GCA_001014675.1 Ephydra gracilis
GTTTAGTTTATTGTCGCTTGATCAAGCCATTGTTTTTATTTTTTATTACTTTTCTGGCTATTTGTGTGTTTTTTGGTGTTTTCTTCGTTGTGTATTTTCGTCTGGCTTACGTCTACCTCATACAAACATATGATCGCTGAATGAGAAAAACAGGCTGGCTCTTCTGAAAAAATTTTATGTTGGTTGCATTGGTTTCAAACCGCGAGCACGTTGTAGCAACAAAGTTCAATTACACTGCAAATAATGCCAGCAGGTAATTTTGTTTTATAAAATACCTTAACTCAACATTTAATTCATTTCTGTTACATTTTGCGAAAAAATTTTTTTAGCTCGAAAAGATCTAACAAAATATTCTCAATAAAATAATGTTTGAAATTTATTTCTGAAAACTTTTTCTAATTCACTCCAAAGATTCTTTAACTCTCAAAAATTTACCGTGTCAAAGAAAAGCTGAGCCTACTTTTTTGCTGTTATTTAAATTATAAGCAAAAGTCAGTAACCGTTATATCCTGAAATCGACCTAAGCCCATTCGTCACTACCCAAATTGATTTGCACCTAAAATGCCCACTATCTTTATTTAACACAGGCGTCCTTCTTGTAGCAGACTGTACTACTATATTACCTGAGTATGGTGGGAGTCTGTAAAACGACTCTTTAGTTTTATTATGTATTATATAACTAAAAACTATTAATATTTAAAACTTTAGCTTGGCCTAGTCTGATATTTTAGAAGTTCCGAAAAATTTATGTTAAATATTATTTTATATATTTTCAGTTTTGTTTTATTTTAATTTCTTACTTAATTTTTATTATTTTGCTTGTATATCATTAAAATGTTACTGTTACTACAGAGCGAAACTACCAAATAGAGCAATGAGAAAATTCAGTAAAGTCTTAGTAAATTAATAAAAAAGCATAACAGTGAGATAAAAGAATTAATTTTATTTTGATGACGGTATCTAATAAACTTAAGAATAATTTCTTATGAAACAACGTAAGGATGTTGTGTTATCTTTTATCGACCGTATAATCGACTCGCTTCGAAATTGGGTATAATGATTAAAATACAGAATGGTTCTGCTTAAGTAAATAATAAAAATTTTCGTCAGTAATATACAATAAAACTCCAAAGATATAATGATGACACCTAATTTTTTCAATTCAATTCTGTTTTCTGCACATTGGTGATATGTATATCATCTGAATCATTAAATTTCATATTTATTAGTTTGAGTGATGAAAATCGTTTTAGAAAACATTCGAGTACTAGAGGTACTTCTGATTTTCTTCCAATCATGTTCATTTTTAGTAGACACATTGATAATAATTATTTAATCTCAATTATATAAGTTTATGGAAGTGATGGGTTTTTGTAGTAAAATCGAAATAACCTCTCTTATAGTACCGGTGAGGTAGCACCTCTGAATTTGAATCAAACATTTTCTTTGTACAATTATTACTTTAGTTCAGTTTTTTATAAATATTAATGGCTTCTATTTCAAGATACACATAACTTCATTTGCTGTAGAAAACCGAAATATTGAACAGATCGCATCGTAATTTCCTGTTTCTATCTACCATTTTCCTATTGGCAGTGCAATAATTTTGTTAAAATTAAATTCACGCCTTTTTTCTATGCTTGCTTGACGGGCAGACAGACACATCGAAGTACATAACTGCCTAGTACAAAAATTCGATGTAAATCTAATCATATTGGGTGTTTCGTTCTGAACGTTAAAAGTGTGTGCCCATCAGCAGAATAAACATACATATAAAATAACGAATTGTATAAATGTTTAGGGTAGTTATAAAATTACCAAAATTTTAATGTTTGTGGTCATATCGAATGAAATTATGATACGAAATGAAAAGAAGTCTACCATCATGAAAATATGTTTAGGGGGTTATGGTATAAAACAGTATAATTTGGGTAAAATGTTGAAATTTGCAAAAGCTCATTGATTCATTCTGAGTGACTAAATGTGATTGCATCACTAAGATAACTTTCCTCAATGCTAATATCGATGAAATCATCGCTTCTAAGGAAATGGTTTTAGCAGTTGGTCTTTTATTGTAGATTACCATTTGTTTATTAGCTTTCTCTTATTTGGTTTGAAAATAGTTGACTGATTTCAACTTAACTACAAATTAAATAATATTCCGCTTAAAAGTACACGTTTTATAATACATTCAATACAAATATATTCATAAAAAAAATATACCACATGATCAATATCTTTCAATTTCTTTTGCATATCTTATCCATGTCTAGTCTACTAATTGCCAAAGGAAATTTTATTTCTGTGGCGTTCTTAGTTTCTTCAGAATATACCCCCATCCTTTAACATTAAATTAGGGCAATTTGTCTGACTACTAAAATTTTTATTTTAAACACGGGTATTCTTCAAACTAATTGGAAATTAGCACAACGCAAAAAATAAACATATATTCTACTTACAAGCAAAAGGGATACTTGGTAAAAAATCATATTCGAAATACTTAAAGAAGAGCGAATTTCTTTTAGTAAAATGAAAAAGATGTTCTAAGCACAAAAAAAAGAGATTTCTACAATTGCAAAATGAATGCTCTTATTTTGATAAGAATTACTTTAAATGAATGAAATAGTTCGTAATGCCCATCAGTCCTCATCGTTTCAATAAAAAATTTTACATAATTCTTAAGTAATTAATTCTTTTTCTCGTACTCCTCCATTAATTAATCATTAAACAGCAATGCTTAAAAATGGAAAAAAGAATGCACACCATTATAAAAATTGTGATATTTAATTTTTTGGATCCCATATCTACACCTGTTCGGACATACGGGACCTCCACTTTTTTTATGCTTGGTAAAATTTTAAAAACTTATAATTTTTGACATTCTGTAGCAGGTATGTATTGGAAATACCATAAGTATGTATAGAATTCCGAGATATGCAATCGATTTCATCCATGTTTGATAGGTAATGAAATTGGGAAATAATCGCATTCAGTTTTTGATGACTTACAGGAAATCTGATAAGTATCATTAAAACAGAATTAAAAAAAAAAGAAAATATGAAATTCTGGACGGCCTGGAGAGAACCGAAGAGATGGAGCGATTTTGCTGAAATTGTAAAATTTTATGGACACAACTCCAAATTGCTTTAATAGCAAAAATAACTAAGGCTTGAATTGAATCCTACCATTAACGCTCATTTCAGTAAATCTGGGCAAAAGGTATGGTCTATAAGTTGTAAGCGGTTGAACAATTGCACATAATCTTGTGAGTCTTATATGCGGCTATTATGACCATTACAGTATATTCGAGTTAAAGTTTACCCGAAAATGTGGACCGGTTTTAACTGATTTTGAGGATATTATCGAACTATTGAAACCTTCCAAAAATACAAAATTTCCAGAGCTTTAGATAAATTAACTGTCTACTATACTCATTTAAGAGACATGGATGGTAAAGGTTTGAAGAATTCCAGAATTAATTAGTAATAAAGTAAGACTGCCAAAATTCAAAAATTCAATTCACCCCAATTTTAACAAAGTACACCGAATAACCAAATTTCATTAATGTTTCTTTAAAACTACCAAAGGTATCATAATCACAGAAAGATGGACAGATCGACAACATGCAAAATTTTTTTTTATACTATGTTATTGGCCCCATGCAATAAATGTTCAGCAACAATTATTTCCATGCATACCACAAACAGATTATACCCACAGACAGTCAACTTATATATATAAAAGTAATCAAATTTTAAGATAAAAACGAGAAAACATAGGCTAACATTGTCATAAACGTCACTTCAATTTTGATGTAACTGCTAGTAGCAAAGAAGTCGCAAAGGCAAATGGTTCCTCTTTAAATTCAGACAAAAAGGAAATTTTTATAAACTTTGCGAATGAAGCAAAGTGTATTTAAGTTTTGGTCATATGTTGATAACACTCAGACCTAGAGTTCGGAGACCTATCAGAAAACATATCCATATCAGCAGTATCAATGCACCATGCATATCTGTCCTTTCGTTCCTCCATATCCAAAAACTAGAAATAAGGACGTAAGTCAGATGAAAGAAATTTCGTAGACATATTCTATGAAAAAATTTTAGGTTGAAGTTTGAATTTCCTGCGATCCTAATAATATCACGAGTAGCTACAGCTCACATATTTATTCAAAATTACGGTTGTTAGCTTTCTGTACCCGTCAGAATTGAAATATTTCAATGAATTTTCGAAAAGTACGTAATAAAAGCATTTATTCATGTTCTGAAAACAGACGTTGCTCCAGGATACATTGGTGGTATCAATAAAGGTTTAAATGCTGAATTATGCACAGTTATTATTTTAAGTCTACGAATTTTCAGTATTGATAACCTTAATCAATTTGTGAACCAAAAATTGACATAAGAATCAGAGGTATCTCCAGTACACCTATGTGGTCCCAACGCAGATGTTAACGCTGGATTACGCTTAGTCATCACTTAAATTCTACGAAATTTAATTATTCAGTCAACATAAATATAAAAAGTGTGTGTACCCAAAATGTACTTGATTGGATGAGAATCAGAAGTAGCTCCAGTACGCCTATGGGATCCCACAAGATGATTTACTTCTTAATCATCCATATTTTACCATAACATTTTATGAAATTCCTGTATTAAGTGGATGTTATATAATTAATATGCTTACCAGTAATTCATAGAAATCAGATATGCGGTCCGCAGAAATGGGGTTAAAATGTTGCCATAATTTACGCAGTTGTTCCAAAACAATTTTAACTACTTGTTGTTTTTTATTTAATAATCAAGCTGGTATTTTTATACTATTTGTTTTTGAAGCTCATTGTTGCCTTGTGCGTAGCTGAGGCTTCCAACAAATGATGTCCATTTTGTGAAGACAGATGGATTATATTAGGTTCAACTCAATAATTAAAGTTCGTTTAAGAATTGATGTGTGATGGTAATTTTGTTTTAAATTCGCTTTTTGAACTACATAAGTGTATCGGAGCCAACCCCGATTTGAATCTCCTAAATTTCCAGTAAACGTATTAATCATAGCAATCTTCGTAAAATACTTATATTTTGTTTAATTAAATTGATAACTAAGGCTAATACGACTTAAAAGTTTAGTGATGGCACTAGCATTTGCTGTAGGTACATCTTTTTTTCATCCAATCATCTTAATTTTCAATACAAGTATTGCAAATACATTTGTATTATCATTCCCAACCTAATTACGTACCTTTATTAAAAAGTATCCTTTTCAAAGGTAGTCCTATAGAATTCTGAGATAAGAGATGTGGGGAAAGGCAACTGAATCCTCATTCTGATATTGAATTAATACACACTTCGATCTTTAATTTTTCAATTTAATATCTGTGGCAAATTTAGTAAATACAGCTTAAGTTCTTCCCTTTCCTTGCAGACAGATGGACGGGCATCACAACATTAATTGCCTTAGTGATGTTGATAATTTCCGGTATACATATTTAAAGGTCCATGAACACTCGTTTGAGTGTTTAAAATGATGACAACTAAAATTTATTTTGTCAATTGCATGCGTTGTTACCAACCTCCCTTTTTTTTCTATGTTTGAATATCTCTTCATACGGACTTTAGTTTAATTTCCATCCATCAATTAATGCTGAATTTTAATAAATTAATGAATTTTTTTTTTATACCGGAAAAATCACGTGTCGAGAAATGATAGAATTTTAATATTTGGAAGGTATAACGGATAAAGGATATTTATGAGCAACTATTGAAAGCCAGAAAAAGTATAGTAAAAGGACAGGTTGCTGAATGAATATAATCCGAATTATAGGCTTCTAAGGACACCAAAAATCGTAAGAACAATACAGGATATTTTAAATCATCTAGTCACTGAAAGAGATTAATATCAAAGCCTAAGACATCTCATTTCGTTGTTTAGTCAATATATTGATTCAAGTATTGGTTTTCAGAAAGCTGTGTGCACAATAGATGTCTCAATTTGAATGTACGAATCACTATGAATGAGACGTGGATTCATCTTTTTATCGTGTGTGTATTTTGTTTTTGAATTACTTGCAAACTGTTGAAACAATAAATTGTAGATTTTTTTTGAATTTTTTAGATGAAGAGATGAAAAAATCTGTGCAAAAGGGCCAAATCATACATGTAATAATTCCGGAACAATTCATCGTGCCGCATGACACGGATTTGCAAAAATTGAAAGAATTATAGTTCGAATTGTGCGCGCAGGCACCGTTATCTGGATTTTACCACTAGACTTTCTATCTGTTTTCAGATCTAAAAAAATGTATGGGTTGAAAGCGGGATCCATAAAATATGTGGAAGCGTATTTTGAAGCTCTTCGAGGCTCCCACTTTAGGGACGGAATTCGTAAATTTCATTTGTTTACCTTATTGAACTTATTGAGAAGCCTAGTTTTTTGTGAAGATTCCTATATAGCCAAACCTTATATTGTTACAGAAAATTCTAATTATCTTATTGTTCGAATCACCGGCATATTATAATTAAGAGAATTAGTAACATCTTTACATTTCTCAACTTAAATACAAATTTTGCAATCTATAGCAATAGATTTTCCCTTGAACAACGGTTGGATTACTTTCTTAAGAATGTATTTGCGCATAGTTTTGGACAGCACAAGTATTATTTTCTGTAGTTATTGCTACTGGTATTGAATAAATAATGTTTAATTTATTTCATTACCATAAAGCAATCAAAAATAAGTAAAAAGTTTACAGTCGGCTTAGGCTGACGATATAGTACACGTCGCTTGATAATGATATAAAAACCGGGAGAGCCCATTACCTTAAATTACTCTGAAATATTTTCATTTATTTTGGCAAATTTTTTGAACTCTTTATTTGTGGATCACTCACGCATCTGAATTCAAGGATTCAATAGTACCTACATTAATTATATTTTTAAACTTAAAACTGGAATCTAATAAAATTTGAATAGAACCTTTGCATAATTAAGGAGTTTAGCCGCTTTTGAGGTGAACTGGACTACGCTCTGATTTTCATGCAATAACGCCCACATTTGGTACACACGTTGATTACATTCATATTCACTCAAAACTGAAAATTCATTGAATTTAAAAGATGACTGTTCATAATTTAGTAGTAAAGCCTCTATTGAGATCATATACGTGTATTGGGGGTACCGTTAATTTTCATGCAAGTCCATTTTATGCTCGCTTAGAAATAAAGTTTTGTAGAATTTATTTTTATACACACATTGATTATAGTTATATTCAGTATGTACCGCAATTAGGTTAAAGTGATGATTGTCGGTAATTCTACATAAAGCCTCTTGGAACTTTATATGTATACTGGAGGTACATCTGATTTTTATTCAATCAAGTCCGTTTTTGAAACATGGTTACATATTTTCATTTCAAGCTTAATTTAGAAATGTCATTGAAAAATATGAATGCTCATGGCGGCTGTAGGCTTATGGTCGGAATTTTAATAAATACGCGTATTAATAGGTGTACTAGAGGCACCTAAAATAATGGTCAGATCTTGACCAATTTCCAAAAGGAATCAAAACTTTTTTCAAAGAATAGTCTCCCAAATTTCGTTAAGCTATTTTGGATACGGATGAATGGATGAATGGATGGACGGACATGGCTAAATCAATTCCTATGGTGATGCTGAGCATATCAGTATTTATTTATATAGGACGCTGGTTCGGGGTGTTACAAACGTATGACCGAAACTAATATACACTTTGAAAATTTCATTGGAAATCTGTATAAAAATCTTGTATATATTAAATGGACAATGAAATTTTTTAACTTTAAATATGTCTATGTTGTTGCTAATCATCCAAACCAAAGCTTTAAGAATTGCTAAGAATCATTTTCATTTTTCCTTTATGAACGTTTATCGAATTCTATTAAGTGAGTATTTGTAAATATTTTTTACTTAAAAGTAGAAAATGACAACAACAAATACTTTCACTTGTTAGTATTGCCGAGGGCTATTATAATTGAGACACCAATAAGAAAACATAATTGCTTATATATGATTACATATCAAATAATTATTAATCCTTGGAAACACATTTTCCCTTACTGAAACATAAATTCTTTCATTTAATCTATTTGTGTTTTTTAAGCAATGGCTGGAGCTTTAATCACATTTTCCCGTGTTTGTTTTAATGGCTTGATATAAATTTGGCTTTGAAGAACATGTACTTCTTCAGCATTTAATAAAGATGGGTCTGTTTATTACAAGAGGAAATAAAATTACGTGTGATTAGTGAAAATGTTACGTCGGATCAACTACTAGAAGACAAAATCAAATTCGAAAACTCGCGGTCTTACAGTATGAAGCGTTTTGAGTATTACCGCCGCATTCATCTGCAGCAAGTATTTGTTTTGAATGGCAATTGTGGCAATGTGTGCGTTGTGCTGTGTGAGGTCGGCTTGTTTACATTCCGAACACAATTTTAATGCGCTCGTATATCATTGATAAGTGTACATTCGAGTTTGTTTTTATTTAGAAATAAACACTCGGTGGCTTCGTCTTAAAGCAATTTTGCTCTCCACATTATAAATGACAAATGGCCGCACTATCATTGTATTACAATAGCGCTGGGATCGGTTCATTGTTTACTTATTTTAATATTTGTTATACACTTAATAGGATGTTAATTTTTCTAATGTAATTCGAAAATTTTTTAGCACATACTTACTGTGAAGAAAAACTAAATAATATTTCATGAACTATGGGAACATTGGTGTAGGTTAAGCAAATTTATTTCTATAAATATATATTATTCGGACATAAAATATTGAAAATAATTGTCATCTTAAATATGTCGGCTTTGTGGGAACATTTCAAGAATTCAACTGAGCTAGGCGAAATTTGTAACGCAAAACAACTTTATCTGTGTTCGGACAATTGCGTTTGTACCTGATTCCATTTAATATTAAATAGTTTAATGATATTTTCAATTATGATGTCGTTATTTTGTAAAAGTAGTTCTCAATCTACAATAAGCTAAACTGTCAGCCAAAAGAATTAAGTGCATGATATTGAATGGACAGGGTATACCTTTAGTAGTAAAATGGATGCATCAAACATCAGAATGAAGTGAAATTCCATGTAGTCTATGAAGCATTTTGTATATACAGTACTTTGTGACAGAGCTGACTATACGGGTTGGAGCAGAAGACAGTGATACAGTGTTCGACTAATTTCGTGAATTTCTCCAGCCCTCAGCTATAAACTGAGGGTATGATGGTTTCGTGTAAAACATTTATAATAATTTTATCAAAAAAAGCTATTTGTGATCATTATAACTAGAGAAGATTGTATTTTACTAAAAGTGGGTTCTCGTCAATGCAATGGAAAATTGAATTATTAATTTCGGATATTTCTTAACTACGAAATTACTGAATATGCTTTTAATGCCAAATCTTTTCTTATATCTCTTTTTAAGAAATCAAAACTTTTATATATTATTAATATCAAATATGTTAGGAGAATCTTAATTGAGCTCTTGAAAAAATTTTTCCCGCGTCCTTTGCAGTAAGTATTCATGTAGTTTAAAACGTCGTTAAGTCGTGCTTAGTGCATTCCAGAAAACCTGCAAAATCCATCCGTATAATACGGGGCCCTGGGTATAAATAAGCAGGCTAAAGTAACAGTTTAATATTTCTGAAAAGATCTGAATCGAGGACCAAGAGCGAACATATTTTTCAAAATTTAATTTTATAAACTTTTGGGTATTTCTGAAATTATAATGGCCGGTTTTTCAGAGTTTTTTCTTTAGTATAAAAGTCAAAATTAGTAAATGATTGGCAAATCGTTAATTGTCCACATTTTTCCAATTGAACATGTGCTTAATAGTCAAATAAGAACATATTTTTTTGTGTTTGTTTTATAAGGTAAAAAATGTATTATTCTCTAAAATAAAATTCGATGAAATTCTTTCGGAAATTGCATGGCGAAAAATAAGACCAAATTGGATCTACCTAATTTAGAGTCATGACGATTAGAGTTATTCAAACTATTTTGGATGCAGAAAATATTCGTATTGGCCATGAGGAACGCTGCGAGAAATAAAACTATTTTCATACAAAAAAGAAGTCCCGGAGAGAAATTACTACTTTGAATATGAAATGAAGGAATAATCTATAGGAAAAATATTTATATCTTTTAAATGAAGGAGCAAACAGCACGCGTTACATTTTTAAAAATAGCCAACATTGTTGCTCGGTTAAAACGATTTTCATGAAAGCTTTCAATTGAACTTCGCGCTGCCAAACAGGATGTTAGAAGATACGAACAACTTTTTTTTAGAAAAAGTACATTATGAGGAATAATCAAAACCAGAAATTTTTGTTTTTAGTTAGAAAACAAATCGGATTCATTGAAAATTTGAAAGCAATTCATAATAAGCTATGAATATTTAACGCGTTCCAATATGTACCATTTGATGTTTGTTTTATATGTTTGTATAGTTTTTGCGCAGCAAATAAGTGATTAAAAAGTTCACATACAAAAATAAAAATTGGATTGGGAACTGTCACAAAAATGCAAAGTATTATAGACTTACGTTCCAATTTGCACCGCGCTCCTCAAAGAGCTTTGCATTTCGATAGGAAAAACATACTTTTATGCTTTGAAATATGTTTTTATTCAGTATAAAAATTTTTACATGGTATTCCATCGTATTCCAAGTTATTAATTCCATCTTAAAGTAAGAATCTGCAATGGCTACAATATACGCTTTAACAGTTGTTTTGAGAATATCATTTGATGAAAACAGCTTTTCAAATGCATATTTTTTGTTGTGGAAACAAATGAAACCAAAGGGTGCTTAAACAATTTGAATTGGAATTGCTGTATTTTTTCACATAGTCGAAATGGTTTCATAAAACTGTACCTTGTTTTGATCAATAAAGATTCTTCTAGTGCGAACTGGCGCTATTTTCATAAAGTTTTCTCTGAAGATGGTCTAAAAGCTTACAGAAATCTAATAATCTATAGCTTTTCTAGTCTGCCGGTAATCCGATTCTTTTCGGTTACCAAAACTTACTTACTGATGTTAAGATATTGTTGGCCCAATCTGATAACAAGCTCCTCTCGGAGCTACAGAACCTTTAACACTTTTTCATTCAATTTGTTGTGATTCAAAATCACGGTGATGAACTCAAGTCTCACGTCTCTCTCTTCGAAAACGCTGAAAAAGTTGGTGTGCAAGTTGCGGTTGACTGTTTTTCGACCATTGTTAGCGATTGTACCTCTTTGAATTGAACTAAACTCAAAGAATATACACTCACGTTTGAATTCTGAAACCTATTCTTGTACACTATCAACATTAGTTCATACACTTTTTCCTTTTAAATCTTAATAGAATAAAAATATTACATCACCGAATGATACTTACTTTTTTCCAAAAGAAAAATTTCATATTGCGACTACTATGTTTTCGACAATTTCGAAGGAAAGATTCGATCTAATCTAACTCTTACATTCTTACTTATCATAAATAGCTTTTTAATAATTGCTTACCATCAGTGATGGAGGTCTTAATACTCTAATTATGTATAACATTTTTGTGCTAATAATTTACATTCTTGATTCTGTGCTTCATAGAAGAGAAAGTAAATTTACTAATTGAGGTAACAATTGCGATACAAATCATGGATAATGAATGCATACACAGCTCTGAAATTATAAAATAAATATTGAATCAGAGTTCTGGGCTCTTAATCTTAAACATTCTAGGTGGAAAAATAACGTTGTACTAACTTATTATGTCTAATAATTTTTGGTAGCATGGTTAACAAGAAGGTATTTAAACTGGTTGGTTTCTATATGAACTCTTTAAATTTGAAAATTTATAAGTCAGGTTTCTGAGTATACTGTTGAATATGAAGAATTGTTTTGTGTATTGTCGAAATTTTTTTTTGCACCTCTACATGAAAAAATCAGCTTTCTGCATTTTTCCTTGTCTTAATTGTTATGGCATGAATTGGAGTTACCAAGTGTATGAATAATTGTTTTCTTAAATTAATCTATAAACCCCTCAAACTAAGAACTAACCACCTAGTTCTTGAATTAATATTATTCCCTTTTGTAAAGCCATTGTGTGTTGTGTTAAATATAGAAATGGAATGGGCCCGAGGGAATTCTCGGATCTTTTACTATAGTGGTCATGTTTCCAGGGTCGAATTTACAAGCGGCTTCCTCGTAAGTAAGTTTTTCATGAGGGATTTGCTGCCATCCGATGTAAGGTATAATTTTTCTATATTACCATAATTTGTGTTTACTCTGCAACAGCGTATAAAAGTGACGCCCCCGAACATTCAATCTAGAATAAACTTGCAAACCACTTAGAGATATTTCCAGCAAAAAGGCAACGTGGCAGTCTCCAGATCCAAAAACACGTAATGAAAATGATTATTATGTGTTTAGAGTGCATTAATTATTACTGTCACTGTCAATGTAAGAATGCGCCTTGGCGCAAATCAGCAATCGAAACCGATCTCAATGCATACGTGATGTCCAGAGGCATTACTTGCAAAAGACTGCTCGGGCGATTTCACAACGCTATAGTGAATAAATTCTTTGATCTGAAGCCACCGATAGCGCAGAGTAGACATACAACTAAAATTGGCGGGGGAATAGCAGTCCACGATGACGGTCATTACGACACGAATAGAATATGGTTGATATTATAAATAATAAAGAAAAGCGAAGAAAGGATCAGTTTATAAAAGGTCCGAGTGAGGAAATTTGGGAGTATTGTACCGTAGACTACGATTCAAGCCCTGATTTGTATTCTGAAAAGACCAAGAATGTTATCTGGAAACTCATGTCAAGAGTTCATAAAGAAACCTTTCAAAAACATCCTGATAAAAGATGTTCCGAATAATTTCGCCAGCGACATTTCAAGCCCAACCACAGAATTCCCTCCAAACCTAATGCCAGATCCACCACCTGACCGGTATGATGAGCCCACCGACATTAAATGGCTAAAGTCTAACAAGGTAGGGGGATATGATGGGCTGCCAGCAGAGTTTTGCAACGCTGGTAGTGACGACTTAATTAAATGCATGCCAAGTCATTGACGATAAAGGTATTTGCCCAGTTTTGAAGAAGCGATCTAACTATTGTGTACTAGTGAATCGAATGCTGTCAATGCGAATTCCTGACTCAGGGGAAGCAAGTCATCGGTTTTATTTTTCGGAATGGGTGAATTTTCAGTGAATTTTTCACATTATTCCGCAAGATTAATAGGAAATCATCCGTGCCGCATTCGAAAATACACTTCCGCCATATCCTTTACATCAGTAATGCATCTCGTGTTTGACAGCATAATTCGTTTAAGTCATTGCGAGGTTTTTTCTCGAAATCCGTTGAAGATGCACAGAAGAGGGATCTAAATGTTAATGAGAACAGAACAATGTACGTCGGGCCATTTTTGGGTAGTAAAATATCGTTATAAGTTTTTGGCATATTGAGAAAAACGTCCCCACGTCGTATCGAATGACTGTGATTTCTTCTTTATAAATTCTCAATTCTTTTTGAGAAGGTAATGGCGAGGGACGACATTCGTTTTTATTCATGAAATATTGATAACTTGCGCATTGATTTATAGAATGAAATATTCAACATGCGGCCTTCTTTTATTTTCACCCCATGCATGCTTTAACAAAGCTTGCTGAGGCTTGTACTGATTGTTTGACCAATCAAATCCTAGAATACTGCTTTCGTTGTTAATTGTAATTTGGCCTCCAAATTCTCTCATTCATTGTGGTATAGAAACTAGTATATTTTTTGTATGCTGTTAAAGATTGCGACACTACAACTTCATATTTTTGTTTCTTATGATCAATTGTGGGCACAAGACATGAACATGTCCATCATATTTCTTTGATATCATGAAGGATAAATCAAAATTATACTGTTAGCTTCCTCAAAATTAATATAAAAAATAACAAAATTTAATTAAATTCTTTAATGCTTTATCTCACGAACTAATTTAACGAAAGCGATGAAATCCAAGTATATTTCTGACGGCTGGTACTATCTAAACATCAGATGAACTTGATTCAGTAACGCTATCAATATGTCTGTATTCAATGATTTCAGCCACTCCTTTAAAACATGCAAAAAAAGGGAAAGAAAAACTGTTTTATTTAGATGTTGCAATGACTTAGAATATTAATTTTTAATTTAAATTAAAGACTTTTCTCACAACTACAAAAACAACCGTAAGCATTTGAATCACCAATGCATAAAGTAATTTGAGTCGCAGCTGTGCCACAGTTATTTATGAAATATAGTTAAAACGCAATCCAAAAAAAGCAAATAGCGAACTTGTAAATATAATGCAAAAAAAAAAAAAAAATACTTTTGGAATTATATCATATNACTTCTGGAATTATATCATATATTACTGATTCACTAAATGTGTTGAAAGCTGCATTTTAATAGTCAGTCACACTGCTCACTTTAAGGCTAAGATTTGAAAGTTTTTTCTAACATTTAAATTTTGATTGTGAAATATATGCATGTTCTGGTAAATGCCAGCTAAGATAAATTATTATTGACAGCTTTATTGATTTGAACTTTTAAAAACTTAGTTCCATGCTCTAGCGAGTCAGTTGAGTGCTTGTTGAAAAGTTTGTGCTTGTTATTTGTTGACAATTAAAAGTGTTTTATTAACAGTTATGTGCTCTTTGATGAAAGCATTTCGTATTCCTTCCACTTTCTAAATGTAACAAACTCTTTAATCCCATGCAATAAATCTGGCGTATGATAATCGAAACGAAGTTGATCTTTATGCAAACAAATCTTTTAACAAGGGGACAACCACTTTATTGTAGTCCTTATACTTTTACTTCTTGCTATGTATCGACAAGATGAAAAAATCCAATTGACAACTTAATGCAAGGAAAGATGGAAACGTGGTCATGTTTTACGAATATTGCAAAAAATTTACAGCAACAACGAACATTTTTCAGAACTTTTATTTGAGAATTTCCCTTTGATTAATTCTACATTTGAAATTTTATTTACAGCTAGCGATAATGCTGTTTGTGTAGTGAAATGACTGTAAAAGGAAATGGCATGGTAAACCAAAAGAAGTCTGTGAATGTATCGATTCAATTCTTAAACAGCAGCATTCAATAAAATGTTCTTAAATTTATGAGTGGCGCAAGGCATAAGATTGAAATGCTGAATCACATGCCACATGGAGAGAAATTTTAATAGCGCGCAATAAACGGCTGCAGGAAGTTATATTTTAGAAATCAGAATTTGCGATGAATCATTTTAGTGTGTATGCACCCACACCAATTAATTGATTTGTTTAAACATTTACACTTTTCAAATTAATAAAACGAGCATTACGTTTTCCAAAAATATATTGCGCATTTGAAATTTATGCAAATATAAAAATAAATAAAGGCAATGCGAAACGGCCAGCGGCATAGCACGGACAGCCTCTTTGCAATTTCCTCACTTTGACCAATTTAATAGCAAAATGTAAATACGTTTAATTATTTTCCATTTGTTTAATATTTATTTTGTGTGGAGGCAACTCAAACTGTACGCTAATAAATGGTGGTTTTATTTATTCTCTTTCCAAGATGTGTTTATTTACGCCAAACATAAAGCCGCTGTGTAGGAGTTCTACTTGTAAAAAACAAGCACCCATCATACTCCATATCTGCGTTCATTGATAATTATGCATTGAGTGGAGGTGGAGGGCATACAAAATACATTAATAAAATCAATAAATTATTTGCACAATTCCTTATTAAAATTTTGCGATTGCGGTGGAATTAATGTCGATGTCGATGCCGATGATACGAATTGTATTGTGGTACGTGAGCAGGAATGGAACGCGTCTTGCTGTTTTAAACAAACGCTGATTAAGTAAAATTTTACTTGTATTCGAACTTATTTTTATATCCAAGTAAAAGGAATATTGTTTTTCATGAGAATGATTATTCAAATATGTAAAATACTTTCGAGTTTTTTAGTTTCGATTTCACATACACTTGTACACACTGACTCAAATATGCGGTATCATCATGAATATTTTTATACAAATCACATTCGCCACGATTAAAATTGAGAATACCAATATTTTCACCTTTGCATTAATTGTAAGGTTTATTTTTATTTATCTACGTATTTAATAGAACATTCCGAGGAAGAGCTTGTTTTGTTCATTTTTCCCACTTTAATTGAATTTTAATGAACTTGAATAAGGCGGTTAAGCAGGTAGCATGCATTGAGTCAATAAATTAAATAATAAAAAAAAATTTAAATATAACCGATAATATATTTTCGCCCTAGAACAACATATTAG
>JXPQ01026780.1:21183-31812 GCA_001014675.1 Ephydra gracilis
TAGTTTCAGTTAAAGGTACAACGAAATTTGATTTTTTATGTTTGATTTCATTTTCTGTTCCTTCTCCGAATCTTTGTTCAAAGAAACATTTCCGGGACAGAACTGACTCCAAGTTGTCCTTTTAGAAGAATCAGCAACTGTGCGGAAAGTCTCAACTAACGGTACGGAAAGAACTCATGGCTAGAGTGTTAAATAAGATTTAAAAGTTACCGAAGAGGAAACTCTATTAGTAGTTCTGCCTAAACCTCAATAATGTTTTATTTTTATTTTTTTTTTATCAATTCAAATTTTAAAAAGAACAAAAAAGAATTTTTGGAAAAAATAACGGAAACATACGCATATGTTTCAATGGTCACCACACCATCGACAAAGCATAATTTTTCCAGACTTTATAAATGCTACTAATATTTCTTAAACTTTTTGGATTAAATTGGTTGTATTGAAATTATACGAAAACACTTGATCAAATTAATAAAAAAAAAACAGTTCTTAAAATCGGTGAATTATCATCGAATCGTTACACTAATGACTCCATAATCTGATTTCTAAGTATTAGTTTTTTTAACCATTCAATTACCTACTTTCTCACTTTTTCTATAATTCGGTTTATCGTTTTGGTACTAATATTTACTGGCATAAAAGAAAAGGAATACCCACCATTGTTCAAGAATTCGGGTCATTAAATTTTTTTTCAACACATGTTATACTCTTCCGGAAACAAATAGTCAAAACTGGGTTTTTCTATGTATTCCACATCCAATCTATTTACTGATAATACAAGTCATCTCGGAATATCTCAAGATTATTTATGGATGAATTTCATGTTTTGTTCCTATTCGTGCCGTTTGCATTAAAATGTACATTTTTATTAACTTCCACATTTCACTTAATATGCTGATTACAGCATGATGAAATGTCAAATATTTCTAGGTCATCTAGGATGCTCTGGCTACTGCCTGAAAATATCATGACAAACCGTGAACCATAAACGTGAATCATAAATAACGTTTCATTTTTCAATAAATTTTTACTTAATTGATTGTCCTTTAAAACTTATGGCAGATCGTGGGCTCAGAAATAATGAGGTTCCAGTTTTTCTGATACATCCTGATACATTCCGCAACATTTGATCTGTCTCGTCCACAACAAGCACCGTTACGGTTGGAATCAAACTCTTGACAATTCAGCCATACGATCGATATGCCCTAGCCAACACAGCTGATGGCTTTTAATTCGTTTTTTAAGTTTTTGAAAATACTTTCATGATTCAACACCCCGAAGCTTCGTCATTGGAAGCTTCTTTAATATGCTGGATTTAACTTTGAACTTGAGACTCAAATTAACTTCTTCCGCGAGACACAGCAGTCTTATATAGAAAATGGTGCCACTTGCTTCAAACCCTTAACACAGATGATATTCTCATTAAGTTGACAAAGTCTAAGGTGAGGAAGTCACCCATTTTACAGCCGCGTAACGTATCAGATTTAGTTTTCATTACACATTGGCCATTTTTGAGCATCATTGCGAAAAGTCCTATGAATTTGTTTGACATGTGAAGTTATTGCGTTATGGCGTCTAAGAATCCATGATTGGGGAGTCAATGTCAATCTTTAAAATGCTGAATTAGTAGCCCGTATTGCTTTTGCTAGGGTTTCTCCTAGTCCGTCAGTCAGTAGATTTGGTCAATAATGGGCTAACCAGGTCCGCAGCCAGATTTATAGGATCCAATCACTTTGTTCATAAATTGCTTAAGTTTTTCACACAGCACTCGATTAGGATCTTCTGGTGATATTCAGGAGGCTAATACCATGATAGCTGATACAACATCGTAGCATATCCCTAATCCAATATGGAAAACACGTAGATTCTAATCGCTTGGCATACTTTCATTTAAAAAAATTTATCAGAGGAATTTTAAATAAACTCCTCGTCAAGCGCTTCAAATAGTATCCACCTACTTTGTTGCAGTTTGCTTGGAGTGATTGTTCGATTGGGATAGGAAATTAATTGGCAGAATTATGCGTGCCATACCCATTCAAGAAGCTTTTGAAATATGCCCTCCATAAGCTGAGAAAATTCTTGAAATCAGTTTCCTGATAACTGGTCTATTCAGAAAGATTAAATTAAAGATTTTTTGAGTCACATTTCTGCTATCATGCACCCTGATACCTTAAATGGGCCTTTCAAGAACTAGTCAATTTCGTTTCTGAAGAGTCTCTTTCATTTTCTGCATTTTTCACGGTATCGCACGTAGACAGAACTTGCCACGATCGATACCAAGGTGAATTGGTGTGCGGCATGCTGTCCTATTTAACTTTGCATTAAACTATATATATATGACTTATGATAAACTATTATACAACGTGAGATTCTGCGCTCTACGGTATTACTTTGCAGATTGTTTCCTAAGTGTCGTCACTTCGTTGACAGTTTGAAGCTTGACATCGTAAGCTGTTGCTGTCGAACTAAGTTGTAGTCTCTTGTTGGGGTGCAGTCTGTTAAAATTTAATTCTCTTCAAGTCTGCAAGTATGGGTTGGTTTCGTACCGTTTTCTTTTCCTCAAAAGCGCATTCATACCTTGGCTGTGAAAAAATTGCTTTAAGTACCCACGACCAAATATTTGACTTATGCCGACCATCAAACACAAAGCGATCAAATTGATTATGATGATTAGGTTTGTTGATCTGTATTCGTTGGTTTGCGTATAAGAAGATCCTGAAAACTGGTTCTTGAGATAACAATATTGTGCGGTGCGGCAAAGGATATCAGCCTAAGGGCATTACCACGTGTCCCCTTAGTACAGGGTACTTAAATATCATGTTTGCAGCGATTTCTCATTCGCATTCAATTTGGCGACAACGATTTTTATACTTTCGATAACTTCTCATCGAGACTATTAAGCATGTGGTAAAAGAAATTTAAGTTATCATTCACAGAAATTATTGTAGAGACAAATTGCTGTTTTCCTTGAAGCCACATTGAAATTAATGCCGGGAAAAATTACCGCTATAGATGTTAGAAGACCTTAATTATAAACAGTACTGTTCCAAGAGGATCAACTTGCTGTGTGGTGAAGAGATTATCGCCGAAACTAAAGCTTTTTGTTATTGAAATTTTTTCCTGGCAAAATTAACCACTTAATCACTCTGAAATGAAACAAGATTGAATAAAAAAACCAAGTTTAAGAAAAAGAAAAAGCAAAACGGTTACAGTCGACTTAAGCCGACAGTATAATGCACGTCGCTTGATTATTAAATAAATACCGCAGAAATACAGTCCCTTTAATTAGCCTGGCTTAGTTTCATTAGTTATCGTAAATATTTTGTACGCCCTTTTCGGGATCGCATAGGAGTCTGATTTCAATACATCAATTATACGTACTGGAATTCTATTTAATTTAAAAGTAACCTATGCAAGATTAAGTACTTAAACCTATTTTGAGACTAGAGAGGTTTTCTGAAGGAACCTATAATTTGCATACAATCAATCTCATGTTTGGTAGCCACATTAATTATATTCATTTTCAGAAAATACTGAAATTTCGTTGAATTTAATAGATAATTGTTCATATTTCACCGTTCAAACCTCTATGAGACCACAAAGGTGTACTGGAGGTGCCTTTTGTTTGCATTCAATCATTTTTGAAATACCCATTTATTATATTTATTTTTACACAATACTGAAATTTCGTAAAATTTAAATGATAAATGTGCATATCATGGTATGTAAGCTTCTACAATGTGACGGAACCTTTTGGTGTCAAACGGGGCATTAGACAAGGTGATTCCCTATCCTCCGACCTCGTCAATTTGATGATGGAGGAAATCATCTGTGCGGCGGGTTTAAGGCAAAGGTGCACAATTTTTCGCAAGAGCGTGATGCGTCTAGCGTACGCTGATTCTGTGGGCATCATTGGCAGAAGTAAACGCGAAGTTGCCACCCCATGCAGTAAGTACTTTGTCTCAACGTGTAAAGATTGTAGCCTAGAAGAATCTGTTGAAATGGAAAATTTCAAGTCCGAAGCGGTTACCGACTTTGTCTACCTAGGCTCCAGCGTCAATATATGCAATTACATCAGCCCTGAAATCAAAGATAGGACTTCTCTTGCTAGCAGGTGTTACTATGGGCGTAGTAAACAATTGAGTCAAAAAACCCTCTCTCGGTGAATGAAAATGAGATTATATAAGTCACTCATAATGACAGTCCTGACATATAGCGCTAAAGCTTGGACGCTTACAAGTTCTGACGAGCAAGCCCTAGCTGATTTCGAGAGAAAAATCCTACGTAGTATATACGGCTCTTACTGCGATGATGGCGAATGGCGCATCTGGTGGAATTACGATCCCGATGAAATCTACGACGATATTGACATAGTCAAAGGGATTAAAATTCAGGGGATCCGTTAGCTAGGTCATATCGCTTGTATCGATGAATCTGCATTAGCTCGTGAAGTGTTTGATTCCAATCCAAGTGGTGGTAGTCGCAAAAGAGGGAGGCTAAACGTGCGTTAGACTGACCAGGTCCTAAGCAATGTTACAAAGTAAGGGATCCGCAATTGGCGATCAACTGCAAGACATAGCGAAGAATGGCGCCACAGGATAGCCGAAGCCAAATCTGTACAACCTGGTATTGGCCAATTAAGTAAGTAAGTAAATGTGCATATTTCATCATTAAGGCCTCAATTGAGACCACATTGGTATACTGCAGGTACCTCTAATTTGCTTCGAATTTGATACACCTTTTAACTATATTTATTATTACTCAATACTGAAATTTGTAGAATTCAAACAATAGCTGTGCATATTTCAGCATTAAAATCTCTATTGAGAACAGATACGCGTACTGGGAGTAGAATTTTCATGCAATAAAGCTTATACTTAGTACATTATATTTATGTTCAGTTGAAAATGAAATTTCATTAAAATTCGAATTATAACTATGTTTATGTAATAATGTTCACTTTGTAGAGAAATTTCGTTAAATTTAAATATCCATTTTTGGAATACGGTTTCATTATCCGCTTAATTTCGAAATTTCATTAAAAAATATAAATTTTAACGAATGCAATAGACTTTAGGCTGTATTTTTGAAAAAATATATGTATGAATTGTTGAACTGGATATATGTGAAATAATGGTCGGATCGTAATCAATTTCAAACATCAAGACGTAAGATGGGTGACTCAATGTCTATTGTGATCCTGATCAGTTATGTATAAATTTTGATAGGTCTCCGGACGCTGGTTCTGGGGGTTAAAAACGTATGACACAATATGCACTTTGCCAATGTCATTGTCAATTTCTATAACAACAGATGGAAGTAGTAAAATGTTGCGCATTGTATTTACTGTGAACTTCTTAAACAACGAAAAGAAAAATTTGAAAATAATTAAGTAGCGTTACTTTAATTGGTATCAAATTGTTAGAACCCATATACATTTGATTGACATGCTGCTTTCCTCTTTTTGTTCAAGAGATATTGCTTTTGTAAAAGCACTTGATTATTTAAGAAATATCGTGTCAATTATAATAAATGCTTAAATGAAATTTGAAATTAAAGTCAGAAAAACAATTAGAATAAATAAGAGACAGCAAATGAGTTTAAATTATTCAATATTAATTATGTTATTTGTGGTACATTTTTCAAAACGAAACATACATTAAGCATCTATTGGGACCCGATAACTATACTGAAGGTACCTCTGATTTTCACGAAAACATGTTCATTTTCGGAACACGGTAAGATGCGAAATTTCATTTAATTGAATTCTAACGGGTCGTACCATTTTGTTTTCCGTAACTTTGAGTAATGATGTACATTGGCGATACCCGAACTGTTTGTCGTATCTAAGCCAAATTCAAATTTGGATCCAAAATTTTTCCACAGCATATGTGTACCAAATGTCGTTAAAATATTTAGAGTCCTTCTTTTTAGTGTTTGGTAACGTATGAACGGACAGATATGCGTAGCTAAATAAAATCCAACATTTTGGTTACTATAAGACTAATGGAACACATCAAAAGAAGAAATTTCAAATATTTGGACATGTTCTTTTGAACATTTGTTTTTTGTGAATTAATTTGAAAAATACGGATTTAATGCTTTTGAGAAGAGCTAGTGCTTGTTCCAAAAACATATTTTTATACACGTCACCAAAAAAAGGTAAAATGTATATTAATTTTGGTTACCTTCGTAACACCCAGCTCAAGCGTTCGGATGCCTATCAGAATACATCCCGATATGATCAGTATCACCCCAGAAATTGACTAAGCCATGTCCGTCTGTCCGCCTGTCCGTTCATCCGTCTGTCCGTCCGTTCGTCTGTCCGTCTTTCCATCCGTTCATCCGTCTGTCCGTCCGTCTGTCCGTCCTTTTATCAGTTCATCCGTCTGTCCATCCTTCCATCCGTCCGACCGTCTGTCCGTTCTTCCATCCGTCTGTCCGCCCGTACATCCGTCTGTCCGTCTGACTGTTCATCCGTCTGTCCGACCACCTGTCTATCCGTCTGTCCGTCCGTCCGTCTGTGCTTCCGTCTGTCCGTCCGTCCGTCTAGCCGCCCGTCAGTCTATCCGCCCTACCATCTGTCCTTCCGTCCGTATCCAAAAAATAAATAGAACGACTTGAGCTAGATCAACGAAATTTGGTTTACATATTCTTTAAGAAAATTTTAGCTCCCTGGGTACCTCCAGTAGACCTATTTGTTCACAGATTTATTGAAAATTACGGGCTTCTGCCTACTGTACCCGTTAAAATTTATATTTTGCAATAAAATATCAAAATTAAACAGATATTAAAAAATGTAATCGTGTTCCAAAATGATTGAATAAAAATCAGAGGTACCTTCAGTACACATATAATGTCACAAAAGAGGCTTTAGGCAAAATTACGGGACTTATGCTTTTAATTTAACGAAATTTTATCATGTAGTGAACATACATGTAATACATATTTGTACCAAGAATGGGCTAGAGTGAATGAAAATCTGGGTTACCACCAGTACATCTATGAGGTCCCGACGGAAGTTTTAATGCTAAATTAGACATAGTTATCATTCAAATTTAACAAAATTGTATTAAATACTTAACATAAGTATAACTATTGTACGTACCAAAGAAAGGTTAATTGGATAAATTAGATGTAACTTCAGTTCACCTATGTGGTCTCAATAGATGCCTTGGTGCTGAAGTATAAGAAATTGTAATTCTACGGAATTTCTGTATTGAGTGACAATATTCCAAAGGTATACCAAATTTGGACGTGATTATATAAAAGTCAGAGTATACCTATATGGTCTCAATAGAGCTCTTGGTGCCAAATTATGAGCAATTAACACTTTAATTGTAGGAAATTTCAGTACTGAAGGAAAGTAAATGTTTTTCAAATGTATACGAAATTCGGGTGTGATAGCATGAAAATCGGAGACACCTAGACCACCTATGTGGTCTTACTATTTAATCATGCATAGTTTACATTTAAATTTTATAAAATTTAATTGCAAATGTGTATAATTATTATTCTTATCATCGATCAATTGGACGACGTGGATTATACTGTCGGCCTAAGCTTACTGTAACCTTTATTTATTTATTTTTTGGTTAAAATTTAATCTTATACACACATACATTGGGAACTACTCAATGGATTAACTAATTCACTGCATAGACAAAATAAAAGCCAAAAATAAATGGACGCATGCACGTCTGTGACGCATAATTAAAAAATTTGTTACGATTGATGGAATATTGTATCCATTGATGTGATGTCGAAATGAACAACTTAATGCCGTTTCGATATCAATAAAACTTTTTGTAACTTTTTACTTCTGATGAATGCAATATGAATAGAATGACTTCTAAAATAGGGCGATAGAACTAGCAGAATTTTAATGGAAATTTAAAATCCATCATTACATAGAAAATTCGTGAATAACTTGGTAAGTCGAATAAAAATTAATTATTCTCTAGCAAACCTTTGCGCTTTAAAATGTTCTATCAATGCAAAATTTAGCAGAAATATCAGAAAAGTTATGGCTTTTATTAAGCATTTAAATCAGAAATGCTAGAAATTAATAAATAAATAAGATTATATCCTTTAGGTAACTGATAAAATAGGTGAAGTTTAAAGGATTACTACGACATCTTATAAAATACTCATCAAAAGTATAAAATATACGGAATAATTCATTCTTTATTATAACCAGTGAGCTTTTACCGAAATTACCCCAGGTACCACCTGCAATCGTGCTTCATATCGTGAAATAATATATAACAATTAAATAAAATGTATTATAAGCTATATGAAAAGATATATTAAAAAAAAAGTATTGCAATTCTACCAACTGCGCGTATGCCAGTACCTGAAACTAAATCGAGATTTATTTACGTAAATTTGGAAAATGAAGAAAACGTATCAAAAGCATAAACGTATATTCTAGGACTCCTATGTATTAGCCGAAATATGTTCTCTTATGAATTTGATCCTTAACGGCAGGTTTGTTCATATTATGTGGATTGCTATTAATCCAGTAATCACTACCAGACCGACAGAAAAAAACTTGGTCAATCACACACATTATGTTTATGATTCTGCTGAAACTGACAGTTTCCAGATATCCACTCATACATATTTTGCGTAGTTTCTGCCGCTCTTAAAGAAGAGAAAGCAGAACAATTTAAAAATATTTACCCAATTCAATTTAAAATAATGGAAACATTAAAATGAACAACGTCATCGCCGTCATAATTAACAATATGCATGCATAGTCCCAAATGGCATCTTGCTGCTTATCTGCAGATTTAACAGCTACAACAACAAGGGAAAATTGAATGATATAGCAAAATTGTGCGTACACACTCTGCGGTTTTTAAGGCAATTCATTAAAATCAATTTAATCAATATTAATTGCTTTTCAAGCAGCTCAGCACATTCAACAAAATATTCAGCAATTCCGTTTTAATTATTTTGGCGTCAAATCTTTAAACGAAATTGACTTGAAAATGTGTTTTCAGAGTGTTGGTAAATGATACCACTATCACACTTATACAAAACACGATAAGTAAGATTACTCAATCCACATTTAATTTTACAATAGCTCACATATTGTGGAATGGTTAACGCTATAAGATACTTATTACATTAATGCACTTACAATTAACCGTTATATTTTTTTAATTATTGCGATTTTATTTAAATCGTTATCGAATCCATTCTTGTTTTATGTGTATAACTAATTAATCTATGATTGTTGTAATCACCATGAATACCTTCCAAATGAATACTATCGGTGTTTCGTTTACAGTTATATTTTCCGTACAATAAAATTTATTTAGTGGTTCATGGTAAAACGAATAATAATAGTTCATTCAGTGGTTTGTCAAAAATGACTCAGAGAACCATAAAGTAATATTATTTGCTTACTACAAATATTATTTATTTTGTGAACTTAGCGAGTAAAAAAACTTGTATGTCATTCAAAAGAATAATTTAAAAAAGAAAGTGTGGAAGAGTTAATTGTTTTTAAAAAATTCAGTCACCGTTTCCTTTTACTAATTTTCTTATCATTACCAGTGGGTAACAACAATTACAAGTGATATTTTCCTATGAATTACTGTTGTCCTGATTGCATTCTCATACTTCCAAATTGAAAAATTATTACTTAAGAAACTCGTGGATTATGAAACGAATTGATTGATCATTAATAAAGAACTACAGAGTGATGAATTATTTCCAGTACAAATACGTACGTAGCCAGATCTAAAATTTCCAAAAAACGGCGGGTTTTACATAACAATATGACTTATTCCATTTTTCTAATATATACTGCAGAGTGATAAACGTACAATACACTACATTTGAACTGTTCACTCGCTCTGAATGATACTCTCTATAATAATCTGTATTCTGCGAATGTGTCACAGTTCCTTAGTTCCTGGAATTGGCTGACTCCCTCAAAAGAATTCTTGCTTTTTTCTGGTATTTCAAAATATGCCCTTTTATTTTCATTTTATTCAAGGTTAAACCATCGATAGTACATAGAATTTCAGCTAATCTTTTTTTGTATACTACAACTATTATTTCGGTTATTCCTTCGGAAATGTCTTACATGTCAATTTAATTTTTCAATTTGTAAATGTGATATATTTTTCGAAACAAATTTCTAACCTAGTGGGAATCTAGTATATTTGGATTATGCTACTAGTAGTATACCTTTTTCCATTAAGTTATCATTTCATTTAGGTTGTTGCTAAAATCCTTCAAACGATTGAGTTTACAAATTTCATTGACTAAAAATTACTTGGTTCCCCAGCGAAATTAAAATTTTCATTTTCTTTTGAATTAGTTTTGTATTTTGTTTCATCGAATACAAATGAGATTTGCTCTATATTCTGTTATTTGAAGCATTTATAACCTTCTTAAGTGCTTCTCATTTTCGTTCTCAACATGATTCGTAGCGTCTTTTTAATATATTGGTTAAAGACGAGAACGAATTAATCGTAACCTTTCAACTTTGAAGAAATTTTAGTTTCATATCTAAAATGCTAGTAACTTGATCTTCATTTCGTAATTCATTGTATCTGGTTAATAATCTTAATAATATTGGAGAAATATTCAAGAGATACCTCATGTGGC
>JXPQ01026842.1:1933-15197 GCA_001014675.1 Ephydra gracilis
GCAGCCCTAAAGCGGTCATAGCAGTTTTATTTTCCGGCATGCAAGTTCTCTTTTCCAGCTATTCAAACAAAGTTTTGATCAATCGATGGCATATAAATCTTGGAAGGCATGTGTACTGGCTGTGACTGTGATGTATTGCTAGCGAGCTTACCAGCTACGCAGTGTCCTATATATTGCCTGTCACTGGGTATCTCTTTAACGCAAACCATATGTTTATATGAAATTTTGCATTACACAGGATTTAAGCACAAGACGAATGGGCGCTGACTTATCTGACAGCTCGAAGCCCTGCCTGCGTGTATATCCTTCGTTTGTATTGTCATCATTCATGTACTGTGATGATTCATTCATGTAGTCTGGGTTTGGTTTGGGTAAAGTATGCAATGCGTAGAAATAAATCTTTCGCACTTAATTTTTCTTGCAGAACTGAACGCCATAAATCCAGTAACTTCTGAGCTAGAATTCACTGAAATTGGCATAAAAACGAGTAGATTAAGCACAAATTGCTAAAATTTGATATTGCAGCAACATTTTGGCATATCCACAAATTTGTGTATTTTGAATTTGTGTGAAATCAGTCAATAAATTTGCATACCCTCCTAGACCTTTTGCTAGCGATTTCACCGAATGTAAGACGAAAGCCAGTAGATTAAATTAAGTACTGCAGTAATGTTTTTTTTTTTTTTTACCACACATAGGCCTTGTAATCCCGATTTCATTAAAGTAGACATAAAAGTCTGCAGATTCAGCGCAATTTGCTGAAATTTTGTATAACAACACTGTTTTCATATTTTCATAATATTCTCATGTTGGAGTGAAAAAAGTCAAATTTTTGTATCTCCCATAGGCCTTGTAGAACGGGTTTTACTAAAATAGACCTACAAGACAGCAGATTATGTATTTTGGCGTTGCAGCACTGCTTTTGCATTTTAGTAATATGCTCGAATTTAAGTGAAAACAGTCAAATTTTTGGGCCTTGTGCTCTTGCACAAAAAATCAGCAAATGCATCGCAAATTTTGCAGCACTGTTTCGAAATTTTTATAGTATTTTCAAATTTGGACCCCACTCATAGGCTTTTACTCCCGATTTCTGCAAAATATAGCTAAAAGCCCGCAGACTCATCGCAAGTTATTAAAATTAGGTATTTTAGCAATGTTCTGACATAACCAAAACATGTTTGAATTTTTGTGAAAAAGGTCAATAAATGTGAGCAGCTTCCACAGTCCTTCTACAATCGATTTCACTAAAGTATATATAAAAGCCAGCAGATTTAGCGCAAGTCAATGAAATTTGGTTTTGCAGCAATGGTTTTCCCATTGACGTAATATTCTCGAATTTGAGTATAGTTAGTGAAATTTGATTACCTCCTATGGGCCTTTTACTTTTGATTTCACATATGTGGCGATAAAAAGCAATAGCTTCATTGCAACTTCATGAAATTTGGTATGGCACACTTATGATATTTTCATATTTTTTTCGTTTGATCGAAATCCATCAACAAATTTGGATAGCTCCCATAAGTGTTTTACAAATGTTTTCACTTTAATGCCAGTTGTTTCATCGTAGGTTACAGAAATTCAGTATTTCTTGTGTATTATGTAGTCGGCAATATCATAATTATAATTTATCAAACCATTATAGACTGCACCAGATCGCTATGAAAATATAATTGGAAATTTTACAAGGTATTGCCTTACCGCTATGATAATAAGTCAGTAAGAAGAAAAATATTTCACTTTTTATTTCATTTTTTATAAGCGTCGCCTATGCATTTAAGAAGCTGTTTGTTAGTGTTGGGCATACCTTTGCAGCACCCAGAGCGATTGGCGTCTTATTAAAAAATATATACCAAAATGATCAGCATCACTACATGAATTAATAAAGGCGTGTTCATCTGTCAAGCTGCAGGCCAGTTCGTACACAAAGATTAAACAAATTTGGCGAAGTTTGAATTTATCGAAAATCTGATCAATACTATATTATATCCATTAAATCTATTTCAAGTACATGCGGGCCGAGGGCTATTGCATTTGCATTATTGATATTTTTCAATAAAATTTTGCAATTAGTTTGGGTATAATAGCATTCAGGAATTTTTCAAAAATGCGCATGATAGCATGCACACCACGTAAGTTGACGGCAAATATCAATTGAACTGTACGAATTTTCATTATTGAAATGAATGAACAACGAATGCAACGAATGAATGAGCATAATTGAATTAAAATCCAAAAAGAGGGTTTTAAGTGAATTTAGGCATAAACACGATAAAAATACGTTGAATTTTGAGATTACAATTACAATGGGCATGATGCGAAAAAAAATCACAAAAAATCAATCCTCAATACTCTTCATGGATTTCAACCAAAATTGCGCTTAAATAAATATCAGTGCGCCTACTAAAAAAAAATAGGCATGATTGTATGAAAAGAACATGCGCTGGCAATCCAAAAAGTCAAATAATCAAGTTTTGCTTTATTAGCAAAATACTTGTTTCTTTTTTCTAAATTTCAAAAGGTAACTTTTCGTTGACTTCTCTTTTTGTTTTTAACAATTTCACAACGACTTGTAACTCCTAGTGCCACCAACCAGATTAGCGTTTTGTTTGTTTGTTTAACCATGATTTTATTTTCGAAGGAGCAGGCCTCTCAATTTGTACGCTTATTTCAAACAAGGCTGTTCAGCTGGTGAATACAGTAATCGTGAAATCAGTATGCCATGTTTTCGCATGGTTACGTCTTCATTGGAATTTAAAAGTTCAGTTGGGAATAGGGCATATTGCAGGCCAGCAAATAATAGGCCAAGATCACTCTCATTTGCACGAATTTTATTTCTCTTACAATCCTGCAGTATCGTTGGGAATGATTCAATTTCTGTTGCGAATTATTTTATACAGGATTTCTCAATTTCGTGCATACGTTCTTTATGCGAGAAAGGCCTCAGCATTTTATGGCGTTATTTTTCTCTGTTCCTTGCTTTGGGTCGGTCTTTATCTTCTTCGACCAGCACAACCCGGTTGGAAATTAAACAGTTTATGAGCTGGCTCTCATTTATCCATACGACCTATATGACCTAGACAACTTTATAGATTACGTACAGCACGAGATTTTACCGAATAAGCCATTGCATATCACCACNTTATAGATTACGTACAGCACGAAATTTTACCGAATAAGCCATTGCATATCACCACAGTAACGACGATTATCTTATGTAGTACTGTTCTCTCGAAAACACACAACACAGGCTCATTAGAACTTAAAACCTCCCATGCTGCGGTATATAGGTGAACACTATTCCCCATGAAACCGACGAAATGTTGATGTATGCCGATTTGCGTCTCTTAGATATTCTCCATGCTTTGGCGCTTTGAAGAACTCATATCTTCTTATAGACAGCTACCAACTTTCAAACTGTAGACAGGATCTTAATGTCATACTTGCTATTCCATTTTGAAGCAATCGTTTGGCATTTCTTATAAGGGAGACACGTGCTTTGTACACTACTACTGGAAGTCCATCGGCCTCTCTGATTTGCAGTGCTTTCGCAGCTGTTTAGCAAGCTATGATCCACCATTAATTTTAACTACAAACATATAGATCGATAAAAATGTAAAACTGTAGCCTCGATACTAGCTGAGCAACAAATTAAAAGACGCTGATACAGAAATGTTTAGAAAATGATACTTTCCCAATATAGCTCGTACGTCTACAAGAAGAATTTGTAAATAAATGGCAATTCACTCGCACTTTACTAGCAATTCTTTCGCTTATATTATTGAGAAAATGCAGCAGCATAATCTCCGTTGAAATGTGCCGAACATTGACATACTTTATATGAAAGAAGACTTTAAAATGCGACAACGATGTTAAGCTGGAATGCACATTAAAAATTGACCAATAAACAGTTTTTAGTTTCATATAAACAAAGGCATAAAATAAACAGAAAAACTTAATGCCGAGCAAGCAGTGGAACTATTGGAATAACAACATTTACCACCATTCACTGCACAGTCTGCTCAAGGTTATATCTTATCGATTCTCTAAATGCCCTGAATCATAGTGTCTCCAATTGCATTATTTACACATTGTAACGCAAACAAACGCCTTACTGATAAAGCTATATTTTTTATAATTAATTAATAAATTTGTTTACGCCGTGAATTTGCTTGATATGCATTTTTTAAGTTCTTTTTTTTGGTTTTAATATCTCACCTTTAGAACCGAGCACAACCACTTTACCCTCGATTCCACGCATTTTGCTGTGGATCAATCCTACCTTTGTTGCCTAGCACCTATGCTTGCAACCAAAGTAATACTTATGAATTTTGATTATAATTAAAACACCATCAACATGCCACAAGAAACGAACTAATCCTTTTCACACTTCTGTTGCTTTTCTATGACAAATAAATTTAAATTTATTTATTTGTTTGATTTACTTTTCACAGCACTTAATATTTGCAAGAACGTTGTTTTTGCGTTTTTCTTTGTTATATGATAGTTTTGCTTTTGCGTGCTATAGTTTAGGTAGAGCAATAAATTTATGGACAATCGCAAAATAATAATAAACGTCGCTGCTACTGTTGTTATTGTTATATTTATTTATGCCCTATCAGCTGTTTTGCAGTGTTGGCATAGTGAGTTTATTGCGAGTAATTCGTACGTAATCGTACCGAAATTTTTATTCAAAAATACAAAATTAATAAAATAATTATTTTTAGTTTTTCACATGCGATAATTAAATTTCACAAAATTACAACAATTCTGTGGAGTTTTTTATAAAACACGCAGCGAATCAAATGTTTGAATGGCTTGTTTACCATTGTGAATGGCTGCGGCGAATTCAGTGCCTGTTTTTGATCAGCTGTGTAAAAGTGACGTTAACTTTAATTTGATTATTTTAATATCGTACCATTATTCATAAATTAAAAATTAAATTTGTTCCCAATGGCCAATGGGCTTTTCAAATTAGCAATTTTAAAAAAATCTGCGTTTTAGTAATGAATTTCCATGTATAGATTCCAATTGTAGCACTCTTTGAACAGCGCATTTTAAAGCAGTTGATAATTAAAGTAATTATGACAATGCGTAGGAATTATTTTCTTATTTAATGCAGATTTATAATTTAAAATGAAAATATATTTATTGCAAATACTACTTTTTAATATGTATATGTGTGGTATCAAAATGTACCTACTAGTTATATTCAATTTAATTATGCAAGGTTTTGAGAACGCATTACAATATGCATACATTTGTGCACATTTAAATCAAGAATTACTCTTTGCTTTTTTCGTTGATTTGCTTACAATTAATTATTATATTAGTTAGAATATTTACACTTAAAACCACCTGTAACAACAGCATTATTTTGGGGCATACACTAATTGTCATTTATAATGCAGCCGGGTTGCAGGCAATTGATTAGATTACTTCGTTTCTCACCTCTTGCGCGCGGCGCAGGCAAAAACTCTGCTACTAGCACAACGCTAAAAAGTACCTTTCTCAACACAAAAAATAAAAAAAATGCAAATAATAACAAATCGTCAATAGTTTATCAACAAAGAATGAGTCATATGCCGAAAACGAAAAGTGGCGCATACAAAACGCTGGCTATAAGCGAAAGTAATATTATTATACATATCAGTAGCCAAGAGTGCAGCTAGCAGTACGCTCTACCACAGCCTAAAATTCTTTTAATTATTTGCGAATTGAAATTTTAAAAAATCGCATAATGTTCGATTTCAATTTAGAATTTGCACGCGGCGGTGCGAATTTCACCGTTGAACTCTTCAAAGCTATAAGCGAAGGTGGCTTAACGCAGAACATTATATTCTCGCCATTTAGTGTGCAAACTTGTGGTGCTTTGGCTTTTGCCGGTGCTACAGGCGATACTGCTGAAGAGATCGCAAACGGTTTAAAGTATGTGTCAAGTTTTCCACCGGAAGTCGCAGAAACCTTCCAACATGTGTTTGAGAAGTACAAGTCCAGTGAATTGCTAAAAATCGCCAATAAATGCTATGTGCAAGACGGCAAAGAGATTAAACCTGACTATGCGGCAACACTCAAGGAGCACTATCACGCCGAATCCGAAACAGTGAATTTCGCTGAGGCTGACAATGCTGCAGCACAAATCAATGGCTGGGTAGAGGAGAAAACTGCAGGAAAGATAACTGACCTAATTTCGGCAGATTGCTTGAATTCTGATACGAGAATTGTGCTGCTCAATGCGTTGTACTTTAAGGGCGATTGGGCGAATAAATTCGATGAAGCTGCAACTGAGGAAGATGATTTCTGGACAGGCGAAGAGGATTCAATCAAAATCAACTACATGAATCAAAAGGCGAAATTCGGTTATGCCTTCTTCGAGGAGCTCGAGTGTCAAGCGCTAGAAATGCCTTATCGAGACTCCGATTTGTCAATGTTTGTTTTACTGCCAAATGAACGCACCGGTCTGAAGACACTGGCAGAAAAGTTGAAGGGCATCAACTTGGTTGATTTGGCCGACAAAATGTCCACGGAAGAAGTGGTAGTTAAATTTCCAAAATTCAAAGTCGACTACTCTATTGAGTTGAGCGATACCTTAAAGAAGGTGAGTGAATAAATTTTTTTTTGTAACACATAAGTGAGTCCATTTAGCATTTGCATGACTCAAGTGCGTTTTTGTGTTGGCCGAAAACGAATTTAGGTCGAAGTATTTGTACAGTAATAAGTTTTCAAACCAGTAGGCATGTTGCTAAGTATTGCATAAACTCTTGCTTAAAAGTATTTCTACGTGAAAGCAATTGTTTTAATATAGCCGCGATATAAAAAGTGAAGTTTTTCGTTATCGATCATTGATAGGTAGCTTATCTCCAGTCGAAATTCCTTTTGCCGACAAAAGTATTTATTCGCAAGAATATATTTTGGGTGCAACTCGTTGCATTAACCAATAAAAAAATGTTGATAAGAGTGGCCAATTCAACAAGCATGCTCATGCTATGCTAATTTTATAGAAAACATTTCCGAAAAGCACTGCCTCAGTCAAAATAGGCTTGAAGTTTAATATTATTTTTCAGAAGCTTCCATGCATGCTTAGTGCATAAAATTATTCCCTAATTGTAGCACCTGCTTAACATTTATCGCGTGGCAGTTGTGCTTGTCATGAATGATCAATTGTTTTATTGGGCGTTAACTAGTAGTATCAAAAATTCTAAATATTTGGTTTATCTTTTTGTTTATTTATTACTCTTCAGTTCTTCACACCAGCTATCACGAAAAGAAATATTTAAAGAATTTTGGAATTTATATTTTTAGAATTAGGAAACAGTTAGCAATTGCCGATACTGTGCACCTCAGATGATGTCATAGTTTTATAACATGCCCAGCACACATTATTGCACTTATATTCAAATATTTCATAATTGTTAGAATTTATGGCGCACTAAGAAAATGCTTTGCTTTTAAGATGACGTAAATTATATTTAAATTTTAATAAGCTGCTGTTGTAAATTTTCTTCACAGTTCGGTATCAACAAAATGTTTACAGGAGAGGCTGAATTCGATAATATGCTGGAATCACCTGAGAGCATATTCGTATCAAAAATCTTGCACAAAGCCTGCATTGAAGTCAATGAAGAGGGCTGTGAAGCAGCAGCGGCCACTGGTAAGCTTTATTATTATTTTCTCAAATATGCATATAGTTAATAAATTTTATTTAACCATTCAAGGTATGATTATGATGACGCGCATGATGTTGATGCCGCTACAATTTATAGCAGATCGTCCATTCCTCTATATGATCTGGAATAAAAGAAATATTCTCTTTGCTGGTGCTTTTGTAACAGCGCCATCCGCTTAAACCAATACAGATCACATCGGAATCTGCCAATAAAGTTGACTTTTTCATTAAATGCTAATTTAATAATGAATAAAAAAGATTTTTTACCAGTACTAGGAGTAAATTTTCTTAATATATAGACTGCACCAGTTGTAGATTCCTGTAAATTAACAACTTCGACAGGCTAAGAGATTAATTTTTGTAGATGCTGTTGTGTTGTGTATTGCGCATGGGTTTTACAGGAATTAAGTTGAAGGGCAAATTTTGAAATGCTTAAATGAAAACAGATTTTAAAACAAACGTTTTTCTCAATTTAGTTTATCTTCGTGCTGCTTTATCAATTGCTTGGTTTCTTTGATGACTTTCTCGAAGAGCAGATCATTTTCTTGCAAATCCAAAGCGTTTTCTATTTGTTCTTGTAAATTTTTGTATTGATCTTCCAGAGCATTGTTTATTTTATTTACATATTCACTCACAATATCCGTTTCTTTCGATTCTTGCCACAGCTTCCACAAATAATACAAGGACACGCATACATTCGTAATAACAATCATAAAAAATATGACGAAATTCCACCAGTCGAAAGTCATGATTTCAAATCAGCCTTTAGGAGGATATAAAATTGATATTTTAAGACGAATTCCTCATAATTTACATAAAATTAAAATAAATAAAATCAAGGCCAACGTGTTTTAAATTAAATTCCTACTCGTATTTGGCTCAGAAGCGCCACCTGCTGTGTATTGCGCGCCAATTTGCCGGCATGTGTTGGTGTATTTATTTTTAAGCAAAAACAGCTGACCGGTCGGTCTTATTCATGAACAAGCTTGTGTGTCATAATGATGTTCTGTATTTGTAGTTTGCTTGAATTAATTACAAACATAATGTCGGGCATGTTGTCATTTTTAAAAAATCGCACTGTATTCTGGTTTAGTGCAGCTGGCACTACTGTTGGCTTGGCATGCTTGCTGAAGTAAGTCAAGTTGGATGATCCACATTGTGCATTAATAAACACATCACTTGTAGAGATTTCATGCAGGGCCCCAAATTCACCAAGAAAACAGATGAAAAGGGTAAGGTGATAATTGTAACAGGCGCTAATACTGGCATTGGCAAGGAAACTGTGCGCGAGTTGGCCAAGAGGGGTGCCACAGTGTACATGGCATGCCGAGATATGAAGAAATGCGAGGAAGTATGGGATGATCATTGCTTGTTAACAATTAACTTGTGTGTGTAATTTCAGGCACGTACGGAAATCGTTCTCGAAAGTTATAATGAAAACATTTATTGCCGCGAGTGTGATTTGGCTTCGTTGGAATCAGTGCGTAAATTTGTGGAAAAGTAGGTGTACTAGCGCAGTTGCCGACGCCGGCGCGTATTAATCGCTAATCTTTTTTTAAACTTTAATACCTCTGTTCTTTTGTTCAGGTTCAAAAAGGAGCAAACAAGACTCGATGTTCTTATCAACAATGCCGGCGTTATGCGCTGTCCACGCATGCTAACAAAGGAAGGCTTCGAAATGCAATTGGGTGTAAATCACATGGGTCATTTCTTGTTAACCAATTTACTACTGGATTTATTAAAGGTAGTACAATGTGAAATTACATGAAACCGCGTATAAGCGCATGTATTTATGATGCAGCAATCTGCACCTAGTCGCATTGTTGTGGTGTCTAGCTTAGCGCACACACGAGGAGAAATAAATATTGGCGATTTAAATAGTGAAACTGCGTATGATAAAGGCAAAGCATACAGTCAAAGCAAGCTAGCAAATGTCTTATTTACACGTGAGCTAGCCAAGCGACTGGAAGGTACTTAAATTCAATTAAAATGCTCTTAGAAAAGGAATTATTGTTTTTTGAAAATTCGCATAGGAACTGGTGTGACTGTAAACGCGTTACATCCAGGTGTTGTGCATACAGAGCTTGGTAGGCATATGGGGATATTTACCAACTTCTTCTCAAGGTAGTTATAAATTCTATTTTAATTTAAACTTTTGCCTAACGCTGCTTTGCTAGGCTTATTTTTCTTCCACTATTCTGGCCTCTAGTCAAGACTGCGTCAAATGGAGCACAGACTACACTGTATGCCGCCTTAGATCCTGATTTAGAGAAAGTGTCTGGCAAATATTTCAGTGATTGCGCCCTAAAAGAAGTCGCACCTGCAGCACAAGATGATTCGCTGGCTAAATGGCTGTGGTCCGTAAGTGAAAAATGGACCAGACTAAATGTTAACTGAAGCATTTTTATTTCACATCGAAAAATATCGTGTATTAGATAGTATTTATTTATGATGTTGATAATTTTTTTAATAATCACTCATGCAATAAATGCTTTCATTGGTAAAACGATTTAGTGCCATCTTCAATGTTTGAATTTTTTGGCTTGTGCCTAGTATGGACCACATAGACATATAGAAATATTCCATGTATATTCACCATATACACGATAACTTGAGTCGTTGCGATAACACTTTGGAATTAGAGAAACATCGGCCACTGAAATCGGTGACTTCTCATAAATCCCAAATACCAGTTAAAAAGACTCGTCGACATACCAGTAGGAAATAAGAGAGAAATCTGATCAAACCTCTGCTATGTTTTAACGGCATTACCTTAAAGGAATGAGCTGGAATACTGTTCAAAGTCATTTCTTTTGCTGCTGATGAAGTTTGGCTGTTAGGAAAAGTACCTATGACATGAAAATCTGAACTTTCCTACCGAAATTTCGTGTACCTTGCTTAGGCTCTTTAAACCAAATACAGTGTAATGCGGATTTTACTCTTATACATGCCTCAATTTTAATTTCTGGGCATAACTAAGTTGTCGCTATGAAAAAAATATGATCAAAAGTGGTTAAACAATGCCTTCACATTATCTTGAATTCCATTTAAAGTCATCCTATTCCCTGCAAGTGTTTTTAATTCGACAGTTACGTATTGATAAGTAGTCGCGATGGCGTTATCAAATTAGGAGAAGAGCGATTCGTCACTTCAGCTGCATACCTTTTACCCCAAAATTCACTCTATTTTAAGCCATCGATTGCCATTTCAATTATTGCCAGTTTGCACCCACGCACAAAATGAGCATGGGACTGAGTGTTATTCTGTAATCGATTTGGATTACCTCTTATTCATTTTTTTGTTTGTTTTGATTTTTATAATTTTGCTTGATTAAACGCGTTAGCATGTCGAAATATCAGTAATTGGCATGACAGGGATCTTGTCTTGAAGTTACGCTTGTTAAGCTGAGATGTAGCCTCGCCTAATTAAAATGTGGTTTAAAAAGCTTCGTGATCTGTATGTAATGAACGACATATTTAAACGTCTAGATCGGCTCTTTTGTCATTTTAATGCAATTGCAATTAAAATACAAGGTATATCTTGGGAGAATCATTTTAGTACGATTTTTTTTTCTCGTAAATAACCCATGCTTGAGCGCAATGCAGCAGGGCAGGCATTATGAGCAATTTATATATGCTGGTTTTTGTTTTCCGAAAGAGAACACTACTGTTCAATTGCTTGCTGAGCCTTTAGTAATACCTGCTAGCAAAGTTATCCTACGTTTGACCTTTAGGCTGATGTTGTTACTCATGCATCTCCTGAAGCCGACATAAGAAAATCGGTTAAGCACTGCGAACTTAACATTCTACAGATTGGGCAGAATCTTTGCACGCTGATACAAATAATAAGAAAAAGATCTTTTTCATAAACTGTCAGACCCATCCTCAGCGTATTTTTCATGGATTTGGAGAATATGGAACTACTCTCGCTTTTACTTCGGCGAACGAAATTCACANCAACTGTCAGACCCATCTTCAGCGTATTTTTCATGGATTTGGAGCATATGGAACTAATCTCGCTTTTACTTCGGCGAACGAAATTCACATCGTCGACGTATGCGAGATGCACCACGCTTTTATAAAATATTGTGTAAATATTTTTTAATCAAGCAGCAAACATAATTTTCTCCATCATCATATTGAAATAGCATAGTAAATTACCTGAACTCGTATGGCATGAAAAGCCTCCGGTAGGTTCAGTATCACTTTGATATTGTAGGTTTCTGAGTGCCAATTCGGAAAGCCTGGTATGTATTCGATGAGGCAAAAGCAGTCATAAAATCAACAAACCCACTTTGAGAATTTGGCACAATGTAAGAAACTGTTCGATGCTAGATGCTACAGGTCGGAAGACATATTGATAAGAAACGTGCAGTATTTTCATGTACGGCTTGTTTTTCATACAACACACTAGACTGGTTGTTACAGGCGTTGTTTAGGACGCCAAGTATACAGGATTGAGAGTTAATAAGGATTAAATTAATTTAATGTCTCATATTGCAATGTATTTAGCCATTCTATCTGATATTCGCTTACAGCTTAATAAATCGAACTTTATTTATTTTATAAGAATGCGCTCTGCTTCGTTCCGCATACAACGCTGCAGTACAGCGGCTGTTGTATAAGACTTGTGAATTCCTCTTGGAAATGTAATTCGCCGTTAATTAGTTGCTGCTGTGCCTTCATAGCGCTCTGTCATTACATTTTTGGTTTATTTCATTTACTTATTTACGGTTTCTAATTAATTACCAAATAATATATTCAAAACTAATACTAACTAATAGCTGTATTCATTTGTAGAACAAATGCAACTCCTCGAGAAGTCTGATAAAACTGCATAAGTTTTAGCAAACGGCACCTTTGAAATTAGTGCAGAAGAAAAAGGTGAAATTTTGTTTTACGTGATACGTTTTGTGCATAAATTCCAACCAAAATATATTGAATGGTTTGTGCGCTAATTACTACACAATAAATTATTTAGAATTAGAAAAAAAATAAATAAATAAATAAAGTGAATGTAACGCCAAGAGCTTATTTGAGTTTGCTCATAAAAATATCAGCAATGCAAAAATATCCCTAGCACGAGGATCAGTATCGTGTGGAAGCAAGCAATTTACAGCAACAATAACATAAATCACCTGAAGTGCTCTTATTTATCACTGTACATACATATACACATTTGCATTTCTAATAAGGTAGGTAAATACGAATATTTTATCGTTAACCTTATTGAGAAAATTTAATGTTTGCGTGCATCATTTAGCACACATTCTTTTAGTTTTTAGTTTTCGTGTATTAAGCATTTTGTTGTGCATGGCATTTCTTTAAATTTCGTTTGCGCATTTGTTTTATATTTCATTTCAGGCAAATAAAAGCGACTTAAACACGAGTCATCAGTTCTTTCATTGTATTTATCTGATTATTCGTGCCTATTCTTTGCCACTTTTGTTGAGCGGTAAACTGAAGTTATATTCGCTATGATTTAAGCCAGAACTGGTTAGATAAATTTAGTAACTATAGCATTAAGCGCTAGCAGCGAGTACGCTTTATGGCTTATTAATGTACTTTTTCTAAGAAGCTTATTGTCTGTGCGTTTATACAT
>JXPQ01026945.1:0-13776 GCA_001014675.1 Ephydra gracilis
TAAATATAATCAATGTCTGTACCAAAAATAAACCTGTTTCTTTCAAATTCAGACGTCATTGTGATCCAGAAAAAAATTTAAAATTTACGATAATAATCCTGAATAATTTACTTGTTTTAAATAGAGAGTTGACAAACATTTAACTATTACATTCAAAAATTTACAAAAAATCGAACTTTATATATATGCACATAAATTTTTAACACATGCGAAAGAAAAACCGTCCTTACAGTCCGTAATGTCGTCTGCTTTAGGTTAACTGATTCGATGTTTGTAGAATTCAGACTAATAAAAAAAACGCGGAGTTCTAAAAGATGAAAAACAAACAAAAAATCGCATCATTGAAGCGTGTGTGGTTGACACTCACTGAAAAAACAACTGATTCCAAACAAGATACATTTATCAGTCGATCAGAATCAACTATGTAAACATTTTTTTAAATTTTAAATTACTTAAATTTGGTTCTTACTTTTCCTTTAAATTTCTTTGTCCACTTTGCACTAACACTTAAAACTAGAATAACTGATATAGTAAAAATTCTTTTTCTTCTTCTTTGTTTATGATAAATTCTTTAAACAAATTTTGATTTTCGCATTTCTCTGCTCAGGGTTGTACTGGAGTTTTCCAAATAATAGGAGCGATTCTGTCCATGTGTGAGGATTGATAATTTTTGTAGATTTCGGGAGAATCCGAAATTTTATCACATGTAAAACAGAACTTTATCTCTTAATTCGTGTAAATGTTGAAATAAAATTTTTTATAGATTTTCGGGGTTTATTCTTGTAAAGACTTCCGAAGTTATAGACCGATTTTTTCAGAATGTAAAATATTATGGTACCAACCGAGAAACGTGGTGAAACACTCAGCGCTTATAAGTATTTTGATGAAATCGGTAGTAAAGGTTCTTGTGAGGTACCCACAGTTTGTAACCGATTTTTACCCAAGTGTATAATGTTGTGGTAATAACCTAAAAATCTTTCCATTCCAAATTTCAGTACTTTACGATGAAACACATTTCTTTGAAATTGACAGCTTAATAAGACACTGGAGTAACGGATTGATTTTACCCATTTAGGGTTTTGGTCTAATTTTTCACAACATATACTCAATTACTGTACAGTACCGCGGTAACTGGAAGTGTGTGTTATGGATAAGGAATTGTGCGGAAACGTATTACGCTCTTTGTAGGTTTTAAGCGTACGTTTACATGACATTCGTTGAAGCTGTGACCCCGAAAAAATTAATTGAAAGAAAATCCTCGCTTTTTAACTAGCTTCCACCCGTCTTGATTACTTTAAGATTGAAATTTTGGACATCGGCGTAAAGCATGCCGTAAACTCGTACATAGTTTGCGAACCATCGCTGGTGATTGGACTTGTGCTTGTAATGTGTTCGAAGTCTTTTGTACTGTGAGAAGCGTAGGGTTTGCTTCTGGTCGGTTGAAGCTCTGCAGAGACTCTAAGGTTGGTAAAAACATATCGATTTCTGTCCATTCTGTTAATTTTACCAAATAATTGAGAATTTCACCCAGAATGTACAAAGTGAAAAGATATAATAAAAACGTGCATAATAAATATACATATATGAATATTTGGGTATATGGGAGCCCTGCCCAAAGTTGTTTTGCGCGAGCTCACAATCACCAAAACGAACGACCAATTCATGAGTCTTAGTAGTGTCCGGTCTGTTCAACCATAATAAACGAGAATCTTTGCGTCGATATATGATACTGGATGAATCATGGCTTAACAATTTCTCATCAGCATCAAAACAATCGTCATCTGAGTGAAATGTACGTGGTAAACCCACTCCAAAGCATACATAGACTCGACAGTCGCCTGGACAGATTATGGCATCAGTATTTCGGGATGCGTATTGTGTTATATTCATCGATTATCTTGAAAAGGGAAAAACCATTAACATCGATTATTATATTATGGTATTTGACGATTTCAATGACCAAATCGCTGAAAAATTCCATTATTGTATCCAAAACCATAAGAGTGTAAAGCAGTAAGCATTTTCCAGTGGATCATTAAATGGAAAAAAACAACACGCAAATATAATTGTGCAATAAAGTGTGAAATGAATTTAAATTTAATAAATCAATTGCAAAAACTTCTTGATTCTAGAACATTATAACTAAGTTGTTTAAAGAAAGAGTCCCACATGGGGCGTTAATAGTACAATCTGCGCCAATTTTACCGTAAGATGGAATCACAAATATATATTAGGTACATAAATCAGATGTCGCTCCTAATTAATTATTCTATTGTTTCATCTGGCAAAAATGTCATCTTTAAATTGCATCATTACGCATTTTTTCCAGTATGGCTCAACCTGCCATTTACCATAACTTAAAAAAAATGAGATTGATCGGAAACATGAGAAATTGGGTGCCGTATGAACTGGAGCTAAGAGACGTCGAACGCCATTTATCACATGTGAACAACGGGGATGAAAAGTGGGTCCATTTCAATAAACCAAGACATCCGGCAGCGCTTGGATACGTAGACCGTGCATATCAAGCCAAATAGTTATTGCTAGGAGACTTTGTTGAGTATTATAGGACCAGGAGGCTGTTGTGTATTATGCATTTTTCGCAGCATAATAATGCTGTAGTATATGTTGCGGTGCCCGATAAAATATCCTTAGAATGCTTAATGGAAAGTCGTACCCGACCCGCCTTGTAGCTCAGGTATTTCTCCTTCGAATTCCCGTTTATTTTTATCGATGCAACATGTCGTGGCTGACCAGTACTTTTCCCATTAGGATAAAGTCAAAATATGGATCGAAACAGGGACAGCGGCCATAAAGACGGATGCTTTTCGAGATGGGACCCGTCAACTACCAAAAAAATGGGAAAAAGTAGACTAGTGACGAACAATACATTCTACATCAAATGTATGATCAATTTTCCTTAATAAAGCTTCCATTTTTGAAGAATAAAAGCATGATTTGCATTATACCCCTTATAATTAAAATACATTCTTTCATAAACAGAAAATTTTTAAATTAATTTTTAAACTAACGTCATTATAAACAAAATAATAAAATCAAAAATTAAATTAAAAAAAATAAGAATAATAAAGTAAAGTAGTAAAAGAAAGTAGTTTAAATAATGTACTGGTGAGGGTTTTTTATTATAATATGTTATTCAAAGTATCGGCTTTTTCTAGCAAAACTTTTTTCCAACCGTTCAACCAATTTCATCGTTTGAACCAAAAAAATATGTAACCCCACGACGGCCTAGAAATAGATGTCCTGCTCAGCCAATATCCGGAAAGTCCTAACCAAATTCTTGAAGTGTAGCATGAACCTTTCCTTTCTGAGCAGGTTCATTGGCAAAATTACTCCAATGTGGTTGTATATCAAAGAATGATTGGTTGAGACTGATCATTTGTGGTGGGTAGCGATCTAATTAAATCGTTTCACCTTGAGTTTTTCTGGTCGATTTCTGCAAATAAACCCGTTTTTCATCGCAAACTGAAGTAAACGTTTTCAGTTTCCCGTATAATTTTCATTCAGTTCATAGGTAACCCATTTTCGTGACTTTTGGATCATAACATAGCTTTTAAACGCTTAGAAATTGAGTGTTTATTTAGCATTTTCCATCCTCATCATTTCGCACATGAAAATTATTATACCTGAACTGTTATAGCCATCCTTTTCATGATGCCTATGATGAGCATGTACTACATATTTGTTTTTCAATCATATTCTGAAAAACTTTGTTTTATACATGTACCAAATAATGTTATTCAATATAATTTTTACGTCCACCACTCAATTGATTTGGAGAGATATACATAGAATCAGAGGTAAAAAATTTGCAATTTCTCCCTGTCTAGTGTCTCGTGAAGGCATCAATCCACAGCTTCGAAAACAATAAGATAGCAAATGTCAATAACTGTAATAAAAAAAATTTACGCAAAGTATATAAAGCATCAAAATAATTATGCCCGACTATATGTTTCTTGGAGAGCGTGTATCCAAATTATGACTTCAGGATAAAAACCGATACAATTTTGTTATGGGGCGTATTGTGAGATAAGAAGCTTAAATTTCTGGAATTTCTGGGAATGGAAAGGTGTTTCTTTTTCTCAATTAAAACTTTTAATATTTTGCGATATATGTTACTTTCTTTTCCTTTTATGTACGATAATAAAAAATAATAAAGTGTATAGTTAACAAATAATAAAAAAAGTCGCTTTGAATCTTTATAAAACGACGTTAATTACTGTTCATTTTTGATCATTGAAAAATAAAATAAAAAGAAATAAAAAGAAAATTTCAACCTTACTCAAATTATGAAAGAAAATATCAATTAAAACCCAAAAGTGAGTTCTCAAACTTCATGTTGAACACAATTGCGCAAAATTTCGATATTCATAAACTACACTAAAACAAGTAAAAAGGTAAAAGTTGGCTTATGCTGACAGTTTAATCGCTTGATTATTAAATGAAAACCGAAATAGCACAGTACTTTGAATTGCTCTGGATTATTTGCGTTAAATATAGTTAACTCTCTTTTTGTGACCACTTAGGTCCATGGTACGCACATTTATTATATATGTTCACTTAAAAGTGGAATTTTGTAAAAATAAAATGTAAACTATGCATAACTAAGCAGTAACGCCCCCATTGGGACCACGTAGGTGTGCTGTAGGCCCCTCTAGTTTTCATCCAATCAATCCCATGTTTGGTACAAACATTGATTATATTCATTTGCACTCAATCCTGAAATTTCGATTGAGGCCACAGAGATGTACTTCAGCTACCACTGACTATCATCCATCCAAGTCTATGTTGGATACACAGATTAATTATAGTAATATTCACTGTATAACCAAGTGTCGTTAATTTGAAATGGTAACTGGAAAATTATGCATAAAGCCTATTTTGGGACTTTATAGGTGTACTGGAGGTACCTCTGATTTTTATTCAATCATTTCCATATGTGGGACACGCTCGTAATTTTGAATAAATATATGTATAAATAGGTGTACTGGAAGTACCTGCTATAATGGTCGGATCTTAACCAAATTCAAAAGCCGATCTTAACTTTTTTCATAGAAAATGTGTACCATTTCGTTGATAAAGCCCAACCCGTTCCGTTTTAATACGGATGAAAAACAATAACAAAAAAATATTAATTTAAAAGCGATCAGGTTTGAGGCAATATTTACAAATAATCTTAAGCAAAAAATATATTATACTTTAGTTATTGTTATTTACTTGGAAATGAAAATAATGTTGTTTTGTGTCGTTTGCCGCATACCCGTCCACCAGAGTGAAATTGCTCCTTACAAAGGATTTTCCATGCCGGCGATTGATCCAATCCTACAAAGATGTTCTAAATTGGGTTTGGGGTATGACTACCACAGCCATTTTTGATATTTCCATGATCTCATCTCTGATGTTAAAACGCGTTCCGCAGAGCGGTATCTTGAGTTTAACGAGTAAAAAAATTCGCAAGACGATGGTGCGTTATCATAGTACACAATTCATGTGTTCTAAGCCCCCAAATCCGGTATGTTTCGATGTATTCCTTTACGCAAACGTCTCATAACAAATAATACTTCTTGTAACAGCCTGGCTTGTAGAAGGAATTTATTATACACAACACCGTTCTTATCATCGGCATCGGCATCGCCTTCTTTTTGACTAAAAAGTTATTCAGTGCATGTCGTTGCCCGCTTGATATCTGCATTAAGCGTCGCATGATTCGTTCAATGAATGTAGAATTCGGACACGAAAATCATATCTTTTGCGATGTCAAAAGCAGTCCTTTCTTCTGGAATATCTGTCATGGTTGACTTTTGGTCGTTCATTCTTTCATTTTGTTGATGTGTTCATAGCTTTTGAAAGTCGATGACGTACCACTCCTTTCATCATTGTTCTGGAACACGTTTCTAACATTTTCAATATTGTCGCAGTTTTGAAACCGTTTTTAGAATAAAATACACCTTCGTGTGCTCAATTAAAATACTACTGTATACAAATGAAAACAGGAATATTGAATTTAAATTGCTTGGGTATTTTGATAGGGAAGAATATTTTTATTATCAAGTTGGCAGCACTGTAACTGCCTTCTGTGCCAAATTTCACATCATTATCTTCATCTGTCTTATAGTTTTGCTTGGGCCGAACCGTTGAAAACCTTGCAGTAAGCTTTTGGTGAGCAATCTCTATCAAACACAAAATTTTATGAGTGGTACAGACGGTTCAGAGAGGGTCCAAAAAACGTTGAAGCCGATGAGCATTCCGGACGAGAAAAATCATCAACTGATGACCGCCNTACTGCTGGCAAATCGTTGATTGGCAACTACAGAGCTTGCTGATATAGAAGGCATTTTAAATGGATCAGCTACCACCATTTTGAAAGATGTTTTGGGCCTCAGAAAAATCAAATCTCGAATGGTACCGAAATCATTGAATTAAAAAAAAAAAAATGTCGCGTTGATGTGTATGAAACCATGCTTTTTGATTACCAGGACAAGCTGAAATGCATGATTAAAATCAAGCAAGTGTCGTGCCAAAGGTGAACCAAAAAAATGGCGTCGCTCAAGTCGCTCAAAAATTAGGGTCATGTTGACAGTTTTCTTCGATTATCGTAGTGTTGCACATTACGAATTCCTTTCAACAAGGAACAAGGAATATTATTTGGGTGTTGGGTGTTTGCGTGAAGCTATTCGCAAAAAGAGGCCAGAATTATGTAGAGCCAACTATTGGTTTTTGCACCACGATAATGCATTGATTCTTCGTGAGTTTTTCGTCAAAAACGCAACTCCGGGTGACTTCTAGCTATTTAATAAACTCAAAAGACCATTCCACGGACACCGTTTTAAGTCGATTGAGACGATTATAAATGAAGATTTTCTTTAATTAAAAACAAATTCACGTTTTCATTTGTGCACAGTAGTACGCATTATTCACGATGTATAAATTAAATTAAATTGTTATCATATATTGGGACAAATGCTATTTGAAACTCGCTGTATCAATTCCTTCAAGTGGTGTTTTTTTTACATTCTTCTTTTTTTTATCATTTTATTGCTGCTTCGATCGCTGATAAATATGCAGCATTTTAGATAGAATTTTTAAGCTTGCAGCATATAAGTTGACACCTAGAAAACTCAAGAAAAAAGCAAATTTTTGTTGGACTAGAACCAAAATCGAACTTTGAACTCACTTCTTGGTAAAACCTGTATACCAAATTTTTTTAAATGAGCGGAAAATGCTATTTCATATTTGTTATAGTGAACACATACACAGATGTGTGTATATCAATTTCTGCGCTGTTAGTCATCATAGTGGTAAATATTTTGTACTATTTATAATTGTATGACCAAGAAGAATATACACTTCTTCATAGGGATGTGTATAAATACATTCGTTTAATGCACTTCTTTTTAATTACATAGATATTTCATATATGTACACATATTAATCATTTATTCGTATAATTCAGTATTAACTAATTATTTACTAATTTATGCTTTTATAATTTTCTAGATGTGGAGATTCTCAATGTTACTTTTATATGGAAGTTGGAAGGCAAAGTATAACAGGCCCAGGTGAGCTTTGGATGCAAACAGAGGATTCTTTGACTGCACAAAACATGCATCGAATGATACTGAGGTAATAAACTATGTCGAACGATTAGGTAATTAATTTTTAACATTTTTCGTCCCTTATGTAACAATTTCATATACGTTAACGTACTATTAGAAATATTTTTTTAAACCAATTTATTTTCTTTAAAAACATATGTTTTTTCAGAAATTACTTGGAATTTGCAAAGAGTAGGAATATAAAATGCACAAATTTTGATGTGTGTATCGTCGTCATTTAAAACTAATTCAACAATTATACTGTCATTAGAAATGTCCGTCCGACCGTTCGTATCCAAAAACCAGAAAGAAGGACTTGATGTAGAGTAACAAAATTCGGTCTATGTTCTATGGAAAAATGCGAAGTATGAATTTGGTCAAGATCTAACCAATCTTTCGTGAACATTCTGGTACAATTATTTGTTCAAAATTACGTGCGCAAATCTACTGCATCAGTCAGAACTGCCTGTTAACGTGAAATTCCGAAATAAAGCGGGAAATAAAAGAATTTAATCGGAAAATGATATGATTGAATAAAAATTTGAGGTACCTCCAGATCGTCTATAAAGTCCAGAAGGAGACTATGCAGAATTACCTGTAGTTTTCATTGAAATTAAACGAAATTTCAGTACTAAGTGAGTTTAAGTACGATAAACGTGTACCCAAAATGGCCTGGATTACATGAAAATCCTGCAATATAGCTGTATGGGCCCAATGAGGGCTTAAATGCTAACTTACGTATAATTTTCAGTTAATTTCAACGAAATTTCATTATTGAGTGAACATAATTATAATCAATGTATGTACCAATCATGTGCTTGATTGTATGAAAAACGAAGGTACCTCCAGTAAACCTATGTGTAGAAGTTTTATTTCAGAATTATGCAAAGTTATCATTTTAATTCTACGAAATTTCACTATTATGTGAAAATATTATTATTATTGAGCCAAAAATCTGCATGATTTAATTATAATCAGTGGTATTTTCAGTACACCTGTGTGACACCAATAGAGGAACCGAAATATAATCAATGTGTGTGCCGAAACAGCATGAAAGTTATAGGTACCTATGTGATGCCAATAGAGGCTTTAATGTAGAATTACCCACAGTTATTATTTAAATTCTACGAATATTCAGTATCGAGGGAAAATAATTATAATCAATATGGTTACAAAAGATGAGCTTCATTGTATGACAATCCATCAGAATCAGTGCAGAATCAGTCTTAGTTATCGTTCAAATTCAAGAAAATTTCATTATTGAGTGAACATAAACGTAATCAGAGTGTGTACTAAACATAGGCTTAATTGTATGAGAATCTGAGGCATGCGCATTTTGAGTCTCAATAGAGACTTAAGTGCAGAGTTATCTATAGGTATATTATAATTTTCACAAAATATCAGTATTGATTGAACATAAATATAATGAATGAGTGTAGCGAATGGAGGAATGCATGCGGATTGGATCGATTGGAGCCTGACCACCTCACCGTGAAGAAGTGCCATTGGCATCCAAAGGCTGAAGTCGAACAAGGCTGCCGGATATGATGACCTTCCAGCAGAAGTTTTCAGAGCTGGTGGCGAGGAGTTGGTTAAGTATATCCACAACGTTTCTGCAAAATTTGGTCACAAGAATGCATGCCGAGCGATTGGAGTGTTACTGTGCTCTGCTCGTAGTTGCAGAAAGGTGATGCCACAAATTGCGCCAATTATCATGGCATAAGCGTCCTGAACATCGCCTACAAGATCCTGTCAACATTACTATGTGAAAGACTGAGGCCTTTTATAAATAAGGAAATTAAATTTTATCAGTTTGGCTTCAGACCTGGTAAATGTACCATCGACCATATCTTCACATTGTGCTTAATTATGGAAAAGACCCAGGATAAGCCAATCGACACACACCACCTTTTTGTCGATTTTAAGTCTGCTTTTGCCTCTTCGAATACGGTTTACCTATAGGCCACCATATTATTCAGTTTGGGTAAATTAATAAGGCCTTCCGAAATGACAATCTGACAGGCTGCTAAGCGCCGGAAAATCTCTGAGGCCAAGATGTACAAGGTTGTAGTGGCCAATTGAACTGTATCGAAAATGGGCTAGATTGGAAGAAAATACCCATAATTTTAGTATTCAGTGAACATAATTATAATCAATGTGTGTACGAACAATGGGCTTTGGATGCCATAAAAATCTGAGGAACTTGCAATTCACCTTTGTGTACCTATATGTTGAGACTTTTCTCATCATACTTAGTGAACACGTGAAACTTCCCAAAATTACCATTCTTTACTTTAATTAAGACACCTATGTGGTCCTTCAAAATGGGTTTAAAAAAATCTTCCTATATTTTACGAAATCCAATCCATAATAATTTAAAGTACTGCTTGCTTATTATTTAATAATCAAATAATAATCGATGAGAATTATACTGTCGGGCTAAGCCGACTGTAACCTTTTGACTTCTTTTGATTATTTCTATTTGTTAAAATTTCGGTTCATTTATACCATAAAAATTTTGTTTTCTGATTTGTGCGCATTCACATATTTGGCTGTTTGCTAATTTTTAATAGCACAATAACATCATTTGCCATTGTAAGCTTCTTTGTATTTGTCTTATATTTCAGGCGATTTGTGAATTCCGCTTCAGTACGACTTTTCGTGTTTTGAAGCAAACCAATTAGTCACTTGATTTTGGACTTCCTAGTAGGAATCGAGGTCCTGTTTAGTCACTGTGTGTCCCATCGATGAAGAGAAATTGTAAATATGACGGGTGGGGTAACAGCTCCCAGTTAAGTGGTTTGATTATATCTTGCACCTGTTTTACTTTGTTTGTAATTGTAGTGCAATGGTATGGTGTAAATTAACCTTGCCGCGGCTTCTGGGCTTTTCGGTTCTCCATTTGTCATGCAATTCATGCATCAATTTTTCAGCAGTTTCGATTTTACCCATAGTTTTTAAATTGTCAGAAAATGTTTTCTGTGCAGCATTTAACATTAATTTTAGTTTAAGAATAAAAGTATTATCTTTGTAATACCCGTATTATCTTCATCCAATATTGTTTGCAATTCGACGCCTTCAAATTTTTTAGACGTCTTCCATTTTTTTCATTTTTCAAAGTTGAAACAATATTCTGTGAATTGGATCTGATAGAAAATGATAATCGTTATGTCTCGAAAAGCATTTGAGAACCCTGCAGCACTTTTCTTCATTCATTCGTAGTAAGTGATACTGATTCCATGATTCTTTAGAGTATTTATTATAATTTGTCAAAAGATATATATAGTAGTATAAATAAGGTCGTCAGGTTTTTTTTGAAAACATAACGCTTTACGAATCTAATCGCGAAAAGATTTTGAATCTTTGCCGCTCTTCATGCCTCGATCCATATTTAATATCATCGTAGTTGGCATGTGGTTTAGGTATTTTATCGTTTTTCCAAGCGCATTTGCGAAGTTACTCTTGCGTTTGCAATTAATTGAGGCTGGCATCCAAATTATCATCCTAAACTTTGATGACTCTCCAGTCGTCTTCCAAATCAAAATTTCCACTTTTAAACTGTGAAAATCACTTCGGGCACGTTCTTTCAGCATAAGCACCATAAGGTTTCTTTAAAATATGATGACTTTTCGCAGCTCTTTTCTACATCTAGAAATAAAACCACCCGCAAGAATACATTAGTTGGCTCAGAGAGCGCAAAAAAATATTGGTTAAACTTCATCGAAATAAGCGTTACTGAAAAATAATGTGAAGTGACGACACTTCAAAATGGCGTTGTTGCTAGAGGGCTGTAACGCTGGTAGATCACGAATTGAAAAATTTTTCAGTTATCTTCGATTGTTTCAGTTACGCTAAAAAATAAATATTTTTTAAATGGACCAAGGCTTTTATCTTGGAATTGCATTTTATGGATGACGTGTGGATTCTCCGTTCCTTAGATTTTGCAAGATAGTGTAAATAGATGCAAATCTTCCTTTAAAATGCACCGCAAAGTGGTTCTAGTGACACAAAAACCATGAGCGCCGTGACGATAAGTCACTTGCGGATTCCGGGCAATGCTCTATCTGAGCATTATTTGATAATGTTGGACTGCATTTTCAAGACCCTAACCTAAATTTATTTCGTAAATCAGTCTTGTATATCTGCTACAATAGAACTCGTTGAGTTTTAAGCCGATGTACAATTTTTATACCCATAAGGGATGCAATCAATTTCTTAGGAACATATTCATAGAATGACAAAAAAGAATTAAACAATATGAGTCTATCTGGCTACCTAGGACGGTACTGGATTTACTTTTGAGCTGGAATAATGAAATTTTGTTTCAAAACATAAATGAAAACCCAGATGAATTTCATGAATGAGGACAATCGATTCATAAACTTAGGAATCTGCCGTATCACAAAAGGTGCAATAAATTATAAAATGATGTCTTCGTCACATATTTTCATAATTTATGTCCAACTACCTTCCCAAAATTGGCAGTCTTCGTTAATTCAATCAATATATGTTAAAATAATCTTTAACGTCGTTTTTATTTAACTGACGGTTATCTACTTCTCTCTCCAATCGATCAAAATTTTAGATACTACAGTGCAAAAACAGGGTTTTAGATATAAAAAAATAATATTAGATATAAAAAAATAATCGAATTCGAATTCTACGTTCCTAAAATTGATTGAGGAATTATATTTAATTGGGAACTAGGATAAAGTTTTTCTTACTACTTGTTTTAATTTACTTTATTTAAAATTATTACGTATGTCGGTCAGTCATTTTGTACATAAACGTTTTTGATATAAAAAGTAATTTATTTAAATAATCGTAAATAAATATTAATAAAAAATCACTATGAATTAAGAAAATTGGACTATGAACAGTGAATGACTACTGGATATTGGATGGTTGTCCGACGTATCCCACTATTATTCTTTTGTACACATCGTCAATGAAATTGGCAAAGTCGATATTTGTATTGTTCACACATGTTTCGTAATTAAAACATCTAACCGAGGTTTAAAAATGGTCATGATTGAAAGAAGAAGAGGTACCTCCAGACCTTCTAAGTGGTCCAAATAGAATGTAGAATTAAGCATAACTATTTAAACTGAAGTAATTTCAGAACTGACTGAACATAAGTTAAATCAATGTGTTCTAAAAATAGGCTTGATTGGAACCACCAGCACACCTATGTGTACAATATTGGCATACATGCTGAATTAAACATAGTCATCATTTAAATTCTACGAACTTTCATATTTAGTTAAAATAAATATCATATGTGTACCAAAAATGAACAACACCCGATGAAAGTCAGACCTATCTGTTGTATTTGGGAACAAAAAGAGGGTTTACAAGAATTTGTCCATTAATTCGCGAAATAAATACTCAATAATTTAAACTGATGTGTTGTTTCTTGTTTACTTATCATGCAAAATGTTTCGTACTGTCGGCTTAAGCGGATTGTAAATTTTTGTCTTGTTTATTTATTGCATTTGAAAATAAATGCGTAAATTTACAGTTCTTTATAGAAATATTTTAAAAATAATAAATACAAAACAAATAAGAAAATTTATTTTTTCTCCCTTAAAAAATATTTTTCTTTAAATATGTATTTCAAAAAAGTCGTTTAATACCGATGTTTGAACTATATAACTTCAACTATATAACTTCAACCAAATTTGTAATTCGTAATTCTAACAATCTTTACAATTTCAAAAAAAAATATATATTAAATGAAGTAACAGTCATAAGAAAATTAAATAATACATTAAACAAAATAAAGCAAAATAAAGATCAAATTGGAACTTAATATTTCTACATAATATTACAGAACAGTGTCTTTAAAAATTGTGAAGACCAGAACGGAGTGTTTTCATTGAAAGTTTTTTATTTTTATGGCAATCAATCAAATAATATGAGTAGGTTTTTAGCTCGTACGACAAATTTTTTATTGTTGAGGCTAAATATGTGTTATATGGCTTTTTATGCTAGAATTCGTAATAAATGGCAGAAGGGACTGAATGAAATTCCTAATTTTTATTAATGTTTTGAAAATATACCTTTATTCAGATATTTGGGAAATGATTGGCAGTTTTATACTGATATTTTTTATGATCGGTTTTTAATTCAATGTTTGCATAAAAATTGAAATGAACCC
>JXPQ01027008.1:11928-28823 GCA_001014675.1 Ephydra gracilis
AAAGTCTTCCAGTAATTTCATATTTCGGATCGGTTTTATTCAAAAACGTTGTGACGGTGACTAAGATATAACTCAATTCTGAATTTTTGACTTTTGTAACGATAAGAGAGTTTGAAGGTAAAAAAATGTCTACGGAAGTTCTATAAAGCAGAACATGGCCACGTCCTGCTAAGCTCCCAATACTTAATTCAGTAGCCAGTGATAACTTAACTTTTTTTTTTATTTATTTTTATATTCGAAGAACTGAAGTTCTATGAAAAGTTATGCACCGTTCACGAACTTGAACTATGTCCGAAGACCGAATTTTAATTTTCTAGCTTTAACTTATCGAGTTTTGTAGGTTACAGACAGACAGAAAGACATGTGGGCAGCTATTCAGGCAGACCGACGAATAGACGGATATCGCTCGAACACATTGTTTTTTGTGAATTTTATGAATAATTCTGTAAGTGATAAACACGGAGTTTTTTTATACTTTTTAAAAACCCATAATAATAATTATAAAAGTTGGCCGATTTAAAAGTATTCGAAGACTTGTATTCCAATAGCCATGTCATAAAAATACCGACATATTCTTGCTGAGATAATCCAAGTTAAAAGTGAATCTTAAAATTCTCAAATTGATTTTCCTACTCCATTGAAGAATAACCAAATTTTACTTCTACATCAAAACGTTATGAATACGTTTGTGGCATAAAACGACACACTAAATTGTGGTGCTACCAGATTTTATTCAGATGTTATTGCTCTTGGCAGTTTCGAATATACATATATATAGTACTATTGGTACTAAAGGCAATCCTGAAAGTAGTTATCCAGTCCAAAGAAAACTACCATAGCTTCTGCATAGGAAGATGGAGTTGGTGTAGGAATATTTTGCTAAGGGCTGGCTCCTGACCGTCCCGGCAACATTGCTCACTATGGCCTGATGGTCTGATGACAGCACGTGTTATACTAAACAGAATAACTCCATACGACATAAGCAGAAATTTGAGGGCATTTGAAACGTTGGAATACTAACCATACTTCTGCAGTGCAATCTTGTAGTCCAAATTTTTAATTTTGTGGATTGCATTGTCGCAAAATCTGAAAGATATTTGAGAGGTACGTGTAGGATATCTGCTTGAAATCATTTAATTTTAAAAGAATCAGTTTTCTATCAAAGCCAAACACATGACAAACAGAGTTCATTTGCTAGGGTGTGGAGCTGAACGTCATGGTAGACCAGGATCTAAGCTAAGCCTTTCATTTCTTTTTGCTGGATTCACAAATCCGTAGATTCTAGATTAGAGGCGAGGTAACAAATATTATCTAAAATATTTCCAAGCACTGCTCTCTTTTTTCTGCGTGCTAAAATACCACATCACATCTTATTCAAGAGAGTTCATTAAGTTACTTTGCTGAAGAGTTTTAAACAATTGGCAAAAAGAACCCAAAATATAAATGGAATCTGGATTAAATACTATTTGAACTTGTAATTTAGGTTACTTTGGTTTTGATTGTTAAATATATTTTAAATAATATGATTTCAATATTGTAGATATGTGAACTAGTTCAGGTCTGGAAAAGGTGTCATGCTTACTTTAGTGCATTCGAAGATATATTTTAAACCCAAAAAATTGATGAATTTTGTCCTGCTCTTAAAACTGCATCACCATTTGTACGAAAAAAACAAAAAAAAAATTCTTTTACCATTACCACCAGTGTCGCAGCGTATTTGTTCAATCTTATGGACATCGTGAAAACAGAAGCCTTTCTGAATTCTTGTGGAGAAGTTTTAAACGTACTTAGCACAAGTTACTGAAATATTTTGAAATGCTATTTAAGTGGCTACTGCACATGAAAACGTGCCAGAATTTTTGCAATCAGTTAGAGTAATGTTTTTAAAAATCATTGCGATGCATTAATTGTGCCTAAAAACAGTTTTTCCTTTTATCCAAATTTTAGTTTAACAATCAACAGGCGTAGACGGTAGGTGAAATTGTATATCTGCTAGCATATCAAAAATTTATGCTTTAATTTAAAAAAAAATATTCAATATTGATATTTTTTTTTTTTCAAAGTTGCTGCAAATTTCACGTGCACATGGAGATGGACTTCTTGAAAATACTTCAAAATCTTGTAATTTTATTGATCGAAAGTAAATTTGGTACATTCAAATTTAGCTCACATTTCCTGCTCATCCTTTTCAATAGAATTAGTCGACATGCGCAAGTAAGTGTTTTGTAGGCAACAAGTGGCGTCTGTTGCTTTGATTGTTGCTGGTATCATTGTGAGCACGTGTGGCATTATGTATCGTCGCTGCGTTCTTGTACAAATGTATGACACACAATCCAGTGAAGGACTTCACAATAGCTCTTCGAATATATAGCCTGTGTAACGTTGCATGCACAATGAGTGACGTGAAATCAGAGCGAGCAAAGCCAAAGAATTATTGGGCATAAGACGATTCACGTCACATAATCTTGTGTAAAAATTTTCAAATCCACAAGCTTTTGCGGCATAAACTACTCACTATTTTGTTCTTGTTCAATAGTCGTGCAATGGAAATAAAACGCAGATATCAATGCAATAAAATTGAAAGCCCAAGCAGTGCTTAATATTTTTGTTCATTCATTGGTTCAGCGAATGTAAACGTGATCCAATATTCGTTTATGATGAAGAGACACTAGGACGCCCGGTTATCGAGGAAATCCTACCAAAATTCCATGAGAAGAAGAAGAATCGTGCTAATTGACGAACGAAAGTGCGCGTAGTAGCAGAGGCCATAGGTGCCTCGAGCAGAGCACATTTAAGTTGCCGATGAAAAATAGGTTGTCTCCATTGGTACCGCAATTGCTTATGGCGGACAAGATACGGATGCGACTTGAATTTAGAAGCACTATTGAGAATAATATAAGCGAGATCCGAGAGAGTTGTTACGTCTCATTTTCAGCATTGATAAAATCTTGATTCATCATTTCACACCGGAAACTAAGGAGCAATCGAAATAATGGATTTCTCCCGGACAATCTGCTCAAAACAAGGCGAAGACGCTCGCATCGGCTGGAAAGCTAATAGCGAACATTTTTCGGGATATAAAAGGCGTTGTCATTATGACATCGATTTTTAGAAAACGGACAAACGATCAGTGGACAGTGTTCGGTATTGGACCGCTTCGACAAAAATTTAAGAAACGGTCGCATTTGGCAAAGAGAGGTGCTGTATCACCACGTTAACGCACCAGCACATTAATCCGGAGTTGTCACTACCAAACTGCTTGCATTGCTTTATGAATTGATTCCGCCCCACGCGTATTCGCCTTATCTGACTCCGTGCAACTTGTATTTATTCTCTAACATGAAAAATGGTTCGCGGGAAACAAATTTAGTTCAAACCAGGCAATCATCGTCAGTCATTATCGTGGCAGATGCGTATTTTTTAGAGTTTGAAAAAACTTATTTTATGGAGAGGTAAAGAACATGGTAGGAACGTTGTATCTTCCTATAAGGAGACTTTGTTGAATGAAAAAAATTTCTTTATTTTTTTTTTACAAAATTTCAAGTAGTACTTTATTTTATTTCAAGTAGTACTTTATTTTGGGGCATATTTCAATATTTAAATGCAATATGGTTTTCCTGCATGATGGTTATAAATCATTGGTTTTTGCAAATTATGAAGTGCATGTAATGTTCCTTTCCGACTTTGCGTTTCTTGGAGGATTCCTCCAAGAAAGGAATAGATACAAACATTTATTTGGGCGATGTTAGTCTATGGGAGAGTCTGTCTGTGAACACGATGACTAGTCTTTCGGAGTGATGGATGAAATTTGATTGTTAAGTGTATTTAATAAAAGGTGACTTAAAGTTTGGGAAAGGATGAAGCCAGTTAATAGCTACGTGTGCCGCCCATATAGCAAATAATCAAAAATTTACTCACACAGCCATATAGCCCAGCTATTTCTGTTTAAGACTTTTAATTCTGTCTACATACATAAATAAAATCTTTCTGTGAAACTAACAAGCATTGCTATAAATACTTTCGTTTACCTTCCATTGCCCAACAAAATTTTCAAAATCTTCGTTTCATGTCAAAGTGTTTGAATTTGGTGCTATAACATTAGTTTTTGGTAGTCTGGAAAGCTTTCAAATACCCTCTAACATTGAGCACAAATAAGTTACTGTTTTGGGGACCTGCAGTATAAAGTACAATTTTGAAGCACTTAAAACTAATGGCTTTTAAATTCATGTAAATAAATTGACTGATACATGAATTAGTAACTTTTAGCTAAGGTATATTCAAGTTCAGAAAAAAATGTATTTTATTCATGATTTTTTCTTTACTTGAATTGACTTATACCAATACAGAAATTTATTGAAACGACAACATTGTGAGGTCTGCCATTTGAAGGAATTTTAGCAATGGGCCCCCAAGAAATGTTTCCCTCGAATGCATTAAAATGTATCTGGTTAAGTCATAAATAATAGTAAATAACTGATCACACTCATAACAAGTTCAAAACTGGTTGCATTTATTTTGTATTTCTTCCGATATGACGGCGACCATTTATGGTTCATGACTTCGTACAAAGTTTGTGATATAAATTGTTTATAAGATGGTCGAAATCTTGTGTCGAAATGTGAGGGAATGTACCTTTTAATAAATGCTTGTATATTATAAGTGCTTGACAAATATTCAATTAAAAAAACATCATTGAAAAACCCAAGGTTATGACTATTTTATTGAGATTTAATATTAACATAGGCGATAGTGAGCGTGATGTGGTGCGCACTGAAGCGTACGTGTATGGTACCGTTGTTTCGCTTGGATTTCTTGGTTATCAGTCAACACTTTTTTCTGATATTCTTAAAAACTTTATATTTCTAATTGTTGTGCTTCATCCAATTTATGTACAACTTCTTAAAGTTTTTCTTATTTTATTTTATTTGATTTTATTTTTTCAAAAGAGTTGTGTGTGTCGCTGTGGTACTTTGTGCTTTATTTTTAATTGATTAACGAAATATCCAAATGTGTAATGGTCAATTTTAATGATTATGCATGCCTCAATTGCGGCAGGTTTATTGCCATGCACACGAGTTCCATTTAACATATACAGCTACGGGCAACACAATGTGCCACACAGCCGGTTAATGAGCTCATTGACATAATGAATGCATACTGCACGTAGGTGAATGATGTCATTATGTAAATATGCCATTTCACCAATAACTCTTGCTGGGTCAGTAAATGAATTCGAATAAAACACACAATGAATAATTAAATGGCGCATGCTTAAGCAAGCAGCAGCAACAATGGAAACCACGCATTGCAGAGCCATAAGATGTCCTGCGCAAGGCAATGTGGTGGCATAACTCACATTGGCTGACAGTAATGGACTTCCTGCGTACGCCATGCGTCGTGCTGCTCATATTCGGTATATAATTTTAAATTACAATTAATATTGCACACTGTTGGCAAGCCATGTTCGCTTACAAGCGGCACAATAAGCGAATGTCATCTTTACAATTAAATGAATGGCAACATGCTTCATGTTGCAAAGTGCGCTTTTACGCGTATCGCTCACCTTGTTTGCCTTGTTAGGCTTTTTATTGCGCTGCCTCCCTTTTCAGGCTGTGCCACGCTTTGGCAATTATTTTTGCAATTTTTCAAATACTCTGGCTTGTCTTTTTGGCCTATTTCATTGCATTTTGTATTTCCGCTGGCACTACTTTGTTTGCTTTTGTCCCAATGACCTTATTTTTCCCTTTAAGGTGTTGTATGTGATTCTTTTGATACTCTGCTCTATGCGTTCGACGACTTTTAGTGTTGAAAACGTTATGCGATTATTTTGTGTCGGCGTGTGCTAGTGTGTCATGCATTTAATAGCGCACATTGCATGTGCATGTAAGCGAAGTCAGCACAGCAAAGTACAAGCTTTGCACAGTGGTGGCTGGTGATTGCGTGCGTGAAGGCAACAGTGAGTTTGTGTCCGTGTCAGCGCGGGCATTGGTTCTGGAACACCACACGGCATATAGGCTTTATTCAAATTAAGCATGTTTTGAATGTGCTTAAGGTTTTTCAGCACAAAGTGTTGTGTTAAATTTGTATGCACACACACACACCAATAGGCGCAAAGTCGTAGCAACAGCAAGATTTGTATGCCTATACCGCACGATTGTTTGCATATGAAAATCTACATGTACATGCTTGGAGGTGTTGTCGTTGCTCTGGCTATGCCTTGTAATTAAAATTTTTAAAATGCATAAGCTTGTGCTGCGCTGCAGTGTATGTGGCACGATATGCATATTTGATAAGGGAACTGACATTAAAAACCCAATGGTGGTATATTAAAATGTGCACAATAAAATATATCATTATCCTTGGCTACAGATTGCGTTTCAATAAATACTGACTTAACTGATTGCAAAGTAATGGGCATAGTATTTTATTAGGATTTAAAAGCACACACACGTGGAAGTCGCGGTATTCACGAGATGGTTTGCTTTGTTTTTAATTTAATTTTTTTTTTCTTTTTTTGTATAAAATCAGTTGAGTTAATGTAGTCGAAATTGATTGTTTTATGTGCCAAGGGCCTAATGCTTAGGAAAAAAAAATTTTTGAAAAATTAATAATTTGCAAAACAAAGCATGTGTTGAACTTTTTACAGCTTAGGGATTTTTTCAAACTATGCATTACTATGCAATAGAAATATCCTTCGGCTGAAACAACAACCACACAGACAATCCTTGATTAACCGTTCAGCTGGAACTTGAAACGCTTACACATACAAGATGACATTACTTGTATGAAATCAGATCATTTCTAGTGAATCCTAAAATTAAAAAAATCCTCTTGATATCTATCGAACTAAGAGTTTGTGGGATACGCAACTTGTAATAGTTTAAAGAGAAATTTGTAAACAATAATTTTATGTTTTATTAAAGAATTTCTGTTTCGCTAAAAAAGTATTACAGTTGAAGCCAAGGCTTGGCTTGAGAAGTGGTTTGCTAATTTTAAACGCGGTGAAATGAGCACCAAGGATGATGTACTCAGTGGACACCACAAAGGCGCTATTCCTAACGAAAACATCAAAAAAGTGCACGAAATAATTTTGGATGACCTTTGACATTGTAAGCTGAGACTAAAAATATCTAAAGAACATAGTGGAAATATCAGGTATTAGGTTTTGCATATATGAAAGGTGACAATCGCCCAAAAACAACAAGGAATAGATGATTTTCAGCAGTGTTTGAGGCTGTTGAACTAAAACAAACCCGAATTTTTATGTCGATATGTGACAATAGATGAAACATGGCTCCATCACCATGTGATGCACATGTTGTTGTATTCAACGATTAGCTTGAAAAGCATAAAAATATCAAGAGTGATGAAATTGTCTTTTACAAAGAGAGAAACTGTGGTTTCATCAGGATCATGAACTACGTCAAAAATCAAGGTGAAAGGAGATCAAATGGCATTAATTGAGCTTGAAATTGCTTACGTATCCACCATGTTGTCTAGATCTGGCACCNACTACGTCAAAAATCAAGGTGAACGGATATAATATGGCATTAATTGAGCTTCAAATTGCTTACGTATCCACCATGTTGTCTAGATCTGGCACCCAGTGATTCTCAGCCCACAAGCGAAGCCTCATCGAAAAGAAATTTAGGCTGACATAGAGATGATCTCCGAAACTGAGGCCTAACAAAAATCGTTCTATAACGCCTGAGCACTATTATTGCTGAAAGTTCCTTAAAGGGAAGTATATTGAATGGGAAAAACACATTACATGTGGATTTATTTTTTTACATATTTTTATTAAGCAATACTTTCATAAAAAATTGCTGGAACAGTATTTAAATAAATATATATTTGTTTTGCAATAGATTTTTGTGCACATTCGCAGCATTATATATAGCAAATGAAAAAATACTTTTACAGTGCAACGTTTTAAGAAAATCGAATTTCAAGCCCATTTAAATATTCAGAATTTATAGTTCTCACCAATTTGCAAGTTAACAAAAAACATATCGCATATCTCAAAAACTCATATAACAAAAACTTATGCTACTACTTCCATGTCCGATTTCTGGGCAGTAACTCATTTTAAGGCTGAAGAAACGGTTTCACACCTCTCGTGCATAGTCATGAGGCGACGCACAAAAGCAACTTTATCTCCATTAAAATGCTTTAAATTTTTGTGAGAAAGTCACATTTGCATGTTCTTTTGTTTTATTTTTCGTAAAGCTCGAACTAAAATATTCCATCAAAATATTGCTAACACGGCCCAATGAGCTGGTCAGGGCTATAAAACATTTTTTAGTCACTCAACGATATTCTATTACGACACATCATCAGTGGTTAAAAAAAAAAAATTAAAAAATTGTGATATTGTTTTCTGATCCAACTCACACATGATTTTCAATATTAACGAGTGAAACAAGTCACAGAATAGGCAATACCCTGTCTGAAGCCCCGTTCGACATCAAAGGGTTCTATCAGATCAGTTCCAATCCAATGGAGTTTTTTTTCCCATATGCTGCTTCAGTCCTTTACACAGCACACGAGACAGCATGTAAATGGTGATGCCAGTTTAGGTTCCTCAGTTTGTGGCATCCTCCCTCTGTTACATAGAACAGAGAACGTTTAAACTTATATCCTTTGGTCTGTTTAGGAATAAAGCGGAGTTCATGCATGCAATTCAATTGAATCACCGGACTAGATGTGCATAGTTTTGCTGAAATGCCATCATATCCGGACGTCCCATTGGACTTGAGCCATTAAGCTGACAACAATTACTTCATCAGGTTTCAATCAGGAGCGATTGTTGCGATAGAGCAGTTCATTAAATTTGAAAGTCATATGCAAATTTTTTGTGTAGAAATATATTAAAACATATCGGATGAGGAGAAGGACATCGTCGATGTGCGATGAGGTGAAGGACACCGTCGATGTAACGCATTTTAATGAAATTGTTAATACAAAAGGAACTATTATCAATTTTTCTTTATTTATACATAATAAAACATAGCTTCATTTATTCATGCAAATTAATGCAACTTTAACTTTACGATCACAGATTTTCCTTATAATTTCTAGAGAGCAACTTGCAGTTTTCATTACTTCACATTAACAGACGATGCCTTAAAATATTGACTTTGTCACATGCTAACGAAAACTTAAGTCATTCTATTCCCAGCGCTATGCTAAAAATATAAAACATTAAAGAATTCGAATCAATGTATCGTGTGCATAGGAGCGCACACATAAATCCAAATCTCTTAATGCAGCCCATGGGATGCTCAGTTATAGCCAAGATTTACACGCAATTCAAGTTCTAAAAATGTTGAAATACATTTCGAACTGCTGTGTTTCAGTTTAATAATCGCACAGACACCTCGTTGCTATTTTTTTTTTTCTTTTTGCTTGAAAAGCAATTCGATTTGAGTTAATAAATAACTCAAACTGAATTGCAGCACTTAATGCTGAAAATAAAAAATAATTTTAAATAACCTGTTGCATGTGGCAGAAAGAAAAAGCACGCACTTAATTAAGTTGAAACATGCATTTCTCCTGTTGTTGTAAACACAATATTTATTTTGTTGAAAATCATACACATTCGGAAAACTGTGACAATAAAGATTAAAAGTACGTTTTTTTTAAGTGCGCGCACCCTCACCATAGGTGCTGCTATGGTGCTGATGTATTGGTCGTCATCGTTTGAATATTTCAACAAGAGACATTAAAATTCAGAATTTATGCGCATTTTTATTGTATTGCTTTAATTTATGTTGTCATTTTCCGGCAGTCGTAAAAATTATAAGCTAATTATGCCACAGCGCTGCAGGCAGCTATCAAAATGTGAGATTTTCTGGCCAAAGCTGTATAGCACAATTTATCACGAATAAATTTGGCGCTGTGAGAATTAGAAGTTCGAGATAAACAACACCACAAGTTACGATTGATTCTGTTGTACTCTTACTGCTTTATGACATCTGTGCAGATCTGTTAAACACACTCAACTTCTGATGTAAAACTGGGTTTATTTTAACAGGTTGTGGTGATTAAAGAATTGCATTGTGTACCATTATCAGAACAGTTTAAAACAATAAACTTGATGTATAAACAATATGCATTATTCCATTTGTATATTATGATCATAATTAAACTACAACGCTAAGAGCATGTAGCGTCCTTCGTACAGTCAGAGAGTATTTCGTTTTCGCAACATGTTGCTATGCATTGAACCTACTGGGCAGCATATAAGTGGTATTGAACTATTGCTGCATAGATGGTCAACGTTAGATGATCAATAACAGTTGTTATCTCGACTTGCACGCACAGGTTAACTTTAAAAAAATTTTTTTCAGAATTCTTGCAGACTCTTTCAAGACATGGAACTTTGGTAAAGCTTTTGTTGTAAACGATTTGATGAGGACACCAAGCATTTATTTCTCAATTGTCTTCAGCTTAGAGCACCTANATTGTCTTCAGCTCAGAGCACCTATAGAGCAAGCGGAAGGAAACGTTTCTAACCAACATCGCTGGCCTAGTGAAAAAAGTGCTGAAAAATTGTACCAGNTAGAGCACCTAAAGAGAAAGCCGAAGGAAAGGTTTCTGGCCAACATCGCTGGCCTGATTAAAAAAGTGCTTTAAAATTGTACCAGTTTTAAAAACGGTTCACGCAATTTTGCTTGACGTGAAGGTGTGTTTGATGTAACCAAATATTGCGTTTGCTGATGAGAATGCTGTGTGTCGAAAAACAGCGAACGTTGGGGTGAAATAAAATGCTCTTAAGCCCATCTACGCATTAGTAACAATTAACTTTTGGCACTTCTTTATTAGGATTATCCTAAATATTGGGTTTTTCAGTACGACTCAATGAAGTATGTCTTTTAAGTTATCCAACCCGACATGAATGGGTTTTAACGTCTTCTTGTGGTTAAGAGTTAGACACTGTCGATTAAAAAAAAAATGGAAAAAGGTTGTAACATCTTACACAATGCTACAAGCCATTGCAGCGAACAACACAAAATGTCAGAATATTTTGATATTTCGTCGACATTTGCGCCAACACTAATTTAACGAAACAATTAGGCTACACACGCTGCAACCGTTCAGGCAACATGTCTCGCTTGCGTCGACAGTCGCCTAGTGTATGCTTAGCATCTTATTGAAGTTACCACAGCTTATTATTGATTGAAATCAGAATTTAAATATGTTATATGTGTGCTATTTGCTTTGCAAGTGACAGCTCTTTAATATCATAAGCTCATACCACTCATACGACCCATTGTACGGTCGTTTAAAATATTTTTCAACTTTTTTCCGTTCCTGTGTATGGACCTTTTGTCTGCTCTCTTTTGCTCATTTTAATCGATTTATTTGCATTAATTTGGCTTGTTGAACTTTATAACATGTCATACTTTAAATTAGTGCATGTTCATTTTTTCAATTTAGCATGTCCTTCGCAACGTGCTGTTTTACCAAATTGTTTTCATGGTTTAAGCATTTTTCAAAAATTTAATGATAACTATTATTAAATATATTAAGTTACATGTACTTAATATTGTAGTATATAAATTTGGTTTACTTTTTTATGCGGCGAGTTGTTAATTCAATTTATAAATTACGTTAATATTGCCGAATGAAATCAATTTGTTGAAAATATGTTGAATGCAACATAATTTATAAGTGTAAGATTATCCGATAATTAATATCATTTAAAATTGTAAAATTAGTATTTAATGCAGCGGCATAGAGCTGTTGCTCTTAAATGCCTATTTATTTATGCACATAGACATAATACCATACACACATCTGCGTGTGATTTATGAACACATCAGCAAATAATTTTATTTTTGATTATATTTTTTATTCAAAAAGGCAAATTGAAAATTAAAGTAAAAACACTTTAAAAAGCGTTTACACATAGTTGCATACAGGCATACATACACAACTGTCACTGTCAATAGGTTCGAATTAATAAAGTTTGTGAATGAGAGAGAAATTAAAAAAAAAAATAACGTAAATCAATGAAATTTACAAGTGCTTTGCGTGGCATGCAAGCAACATAAGTGTGCTTGCGTAGGTATACGTGCGTTTATTGTGACTGCTTCCGTCTATTGCAATTGAATTTAATGTTTACGGCATACCGCATAGTTTCATTATGCACAGATTTGCCTCAGATTTGATTGATTCCGTTTGTTGATATCTCAGCTTTGTGCGTTACTAATGTGTGGCATGCAAGCTTCATTAATATTTAGGTATATTACTACAAAGCCAGTTCAATCAGCAAAATGCCAATGCATGCTAGCAGCTGCTTCGACTGAAGCTAACTAATGGCATGCCAATGCACTTTCAAATAAATATGTTCATTGCTTTGTGTGTACAATGTATGCAATAAGTGAATAACTGCTTAAATAATGTTTCAAATCAATATGCCCTGAGCCCATGTTTTAACTCATTCGTATTTTATGCTATGCTTGAATACAATACAACAGCTGACTTAAAAAATCGCCGCACGCATATGCTGCAAAAATACTGCTTAAACATGCAATGCACCTACGACGTCGCTGCACTGGAACCTTAAACTGCTTAAGGCCCAGAGCTGAACGTAAATATTTTCGACTAAACAGCCTTTGCCATGCGAATAGTTACCGTTTTTATTAATAAACTTGAGTATGTATGGTAAGAAAAAGGCAGCTCTAGGGCCATTGCAAACTATGCACAAATTTAAATAGAAATTGTGCAGAAAAGTAAAAGTTTTTTCATGCAACAGACAATTGTGGCAACCAGTACAAGCAATTGCATGTGTGTAGAAATAATATAAAGTAGCTATGTTCACTTTGGTTAAGATCAGATACCCTTCGTCGCTTTTAGTTTAGACACTAAATTTATAAGGGAGTACAAATTAATTCGGTCCGTTTTTTTGTAGTTAAAAATGCATTTTTTTCATAATAAAAAAAATTAAAAGATTAATCACAGTATTGTCCATCGCTAGTTACTACCTTTTCCCACCCCTCGGGCAATTTTTGTATTCCATCTCGGACAGAAACTGCTTGTTGTGTCGCTTCTAATAATTCTGCAAGCTCCTCTTGCGTTTGACTTGGATCTTCAGCGAGCAATGCCTCCAACTATTCGTCTTTGAATTTTTATGGTTGTCCAGAGCGGGGCTTATCTTCAACGCTGAAATCCCTATTCTTGAAACGTCGGAACATTGTCACTATAAACTTCCACACGCATTCGATGCGCTTCAGCTGCACTTTTCTTTCAATCAAAATAGAAAACTAAAATCTCCNTGCATTGTCACTATAAACTTCCACGAGCGCATCGAATGCTGCAGCTGCACTTTTCCTCTAATTCAAACAAAAAACTAAAACCTCCCACAAATGCTGCTTAGTTAACACAAAATTGTTCATAGTTAACTCGGTGAAAAACAAGGTTTTTTTTATAAAACTCAAAGCAATATGAACTGAATATGTCTAACCTCTCCGGAACCATCGACATCAGCTGTTACTTTTCAATTTTCATAACAGCCAGAGCCATCTTTAGAGAACGGACCGAACTGATTTGTGCACCCAATAATTTGTTCAATACTGAAACATTATTTTTCTTATATTTGAAATTAACTCTATTCTAGGGTTGATCGATAACCTCAACATCTCTGTAAAATGTGATACTACTGCATTGAGCAAATGTCTAAGGTTTTAAACTATTTATCACTTAGAATTCTAGAACATGGCGAATGCATCAAAACTGTTGAGTCGATATTTATGAGTTTTCTCAACTGCATCTAACATATTTATGGCCTGTTGCTGGCATAACAGTTGGCTTGAATATTTCGTACCCAAACACACAGATAGCGCTACTAGCATTAAATCCATATAATTCTTAATCAACGCTAACCTTCAAAAGTCTTGCGTAAAAATTATACATCTGCCTGACTGTTAGTTTGTGGAATAAAGCATTTGGCTTAAGCAGCTCGTTTAAATTTGAAAAAAATGCACAAAAAGAAAATATTAAAAAAAAACCATTAATTTTTGGCAAAAAAATGAATAAATAAATACTGTTGAAGCCAAATCTTGAAAAACACTGTGTGTACATTGCACCAGGGAAATCAACTGTTGAGCAGTAGCTTGCTAAGTTTAAACAAAACGAAGAGAGCACCGACGACGTTGCATGGCCTCCTCGAAGCCGCTGTTAACAATGAAAACATCAAAGAAATGCACAAAATACTTTCGGATGACAGCAAAATGCACTTGATTGAGACAGCTGAAGCAAAAAGGATTAAAAGAACGTTCTGCTTAAATTATATATAATTATAAATAGTTGGGTATGCGAAAACTGTGTACAAAGTGAGTGCCAGGCGTGATCAAAATTAAACAAAAACAAACACAAATTCATTATGCCAAGCTGTTGAAAACCAAAATTTATGTGTCAAGTTGTGATGATTGTTTCTTCCATTGTTCACAACAAAATCAATTTCAGCGATATCTGAGTGGACTTTATATGCTAAACCAGCTTCAAAGCATGCAAAGACATAAAAGTCGGTTGGCTATTTCATGAGCATAATGCACCGTGTCACATATTAATTGCAAGAGGTGGACTTTAAATCCTCCGCATGCGTTAGATTCCTCAGGGATGATGACGAGGTTATAGCAGAAACTACCTACCTATCCATAAATAGGTACTTAAAAAATGGTATTGAACAATTAATTGACCATTTAAATTGCAATATCGCCCTCGAAGACAATTTAAGGCAATAATAAAATCAAATTTTATCGAAAATAAATTGTTTTTCAATGTTAGCCTATTATCTTTTAAGGTGCACTGAGACAGTTCTAATTGAATTTCTAATGGAATCTAGATAATTTGTAGCAACAGTAGCCAAGTCCGTAAATGTGTGATGACACAAGCTTTAAATGAAGAATTCTTTTTCAAACCTAAGCATACTGACCTAATTGGACATTGCACCATGGTAAAGACATAGGCTTCAGCAATCAGGCGCGGCAGGTTCTCCCATGCTTCCCAGCTAGGCACCTGTTGAAAAACCCAACAGACATAGACAAACACAGGTTGGGTCTTCCTACTCTGTGATTATTGCCACACGAATTAATATCAAGCACACTATGAGCTGGTTCCCAGTAGCTCATACAGTCTAAACACGCAGCACGTCTATTAGTGCTGTGCATTCCGGCTTTGCTACGGTACTCAAGTATTTGACTAGCTCTTGAACATTCTTGGCTCATGTGATTCACTTTTCATCGCCTTTAACCAATCGCTTGAAAAGTATTTCTATTTCATTTTATTTATTATTATTTTAAGCAGTTTAATTGATGTGCACTATATCGAATTCTTCAGAGTTATTGCTTATGGCTCCCAAACATGGAGTTTCTTTGTGTAGTCAGTTTTGTTCAAATGGGATATTGCTGTTTGCTGATGAGTGACGCAACGTCCACGTTGCTTTCTCTTATTGTTTCGCTCGACTTTTAAATGATTGGTTAACCAGAGTCACATCGAAAAGGGGTAGGTAAATTTTGCTTCTGTTTTTTGAGTTGAAATATCGTCTGCATACAACCGCTCTAGCCCTTTCACAGGAGTAGACGCTTTTTATGTAAAATTACTTTACACACAGCAAAGGGAATTTAATATGATGGTATGGCGCTTAGAAAACTACCTCTCACACGAGCGCCATGTACCATGTGATTAATACTTGAAACTATCAGCGAATTTCAATTGAATATCTCATAGCACCGATATTTTCTATGTATCGGATATTTTTGAACTTGACGAGTTGGTTTGCTAGCTTTATTTTCCAATTTTTTTTTTTTATAAAAATCCTTCTCTAAAATATTATTCAGCAATTTCAAATTTGAATTGCATTTGTTATATGTCCAGAATACTTTTCACAACAATTTACTGGGAGACTATTTTACTAGCAGCAGCAATCACATGAACATGTCCAGCTCAATCACTTAGACAGTGGTGGTCTAAAATGATAAAATTTAACNAATCACTTAGACAGTGGTTGTATAAAATGATAAAATTTAACTGGGTATCACAACAGGACTGCGATGAGTTTAAATTTTGCAGCAAACCTAATGAACAATTCATCGAAGTGTATAATAAAAATCTATAATATCCGTAAAATAAATTAGTAGTAAGTAAGAAGTAGTTATGTCCCCGACTGGCTGTCAACTAGGCAGCCGGCGTGAACTTGTGCCATTGCGCCGGAACCTTAGCCATTATGTACATGCTTTTTGAAAAGACCAAACATATTTCCATAGTAAACGACGGTCTACACAATGCAATTATTGCTAAACAAATTCAATCAGTAGCATCCTTGCCTTGCAAGATAGTTTCTTCACATAAATTCAATTATTAAGAACATATTCTTATTTGCCATAAATCCAGCTACATTCATGCTATGCAAGCTGCTGCTGTACAGACTGCGCAATACTTAACTGTAAACTTGTTGGGAAAAATAGGAAAAAATGAAATGGTGAAAAAAGCATAATAAATTATTTGTGGAATAAAGTTTTGCCGGCGGCAACAGCAAAATGTGCTACAAGCACAATAAAAGTAGCAGCAAGGAGCGTATACAAATTATTAAGTAGCTCAAAATGAAATAACTTTGTTTGTTTTTGTCAAATTGTTAAACATTAGTTTAACGACTTTGATAATTTTTTTCGTCCGACCTCACACCGACTACAGAGCTGCTTTTTGCGCAAAAAAGTTTTATTGCTTTCAGCAGTGTGACAATGGTTAAAGTGACAACTTGTGTTTGTTTTGCTATTGTTAATGTATTTATTAGCAGGTCCTTAAAGGACAACAATTGCTGTCAAGTCTTGCAAACGATACGCTCGACAATTAGTGAAATACTTCGTGGAGTACTTCAAGCACTTTTCAAC
>JXPQ01027020.1:6310-22016 GCA_001014675.1 Ephydra gracilis
AAAACAGCAAAGTAGTTTACTCTAGATTAAGTCCGTAAAATATGCCAACAATTTCTAGCTCCTCTTTTGGAGCGTAAACGTATATTCACATTCATGTTTAGTTTTTACTGAAATTTCATATAATTTAAATAATAAATATGCGTGATTAAGCATAAGCAAACTGAAAGTGTCTACGGTTATTATCAAATCAAGCTTAGTTTTGGTACAGCTATTGGTAATAAGTATGTTAACTCAATACTGAAATTTCATAATATTTCTTTATTAGGACCTCATACGTGAAGTAGAGTTACCTCTGATTTACATCCAATCAAGTCAAGTTTGAATTCATACACTGATTATATATATGTTCACTTAATTCTGAAATTTCTCATAATTGAAATAATAAAGATGGGTAATTCTGCTGGAAGCTTCGCCCGTTATAGATGAACTGGAGTTACATCTCATTTTATGCAATCATGCACATTTTTAAAACACGGTTTGATTACCTGCTCAGTTATAAAGTTTCATTGAAAAAATATTTAAGTTTTAGATTTAAAATTTTAATTTTTAGATCATTTCGTGTAAATGAGTGTACTGGAAGTACTCCAAACATTCACGCAAAATTTCTTCATGGGAAATATACACGAAATTCAGTTAATCTAGTTCAAGGCCTTCNTTTTAATTTTTAGATTTTAAATTTTAATTTTTAGATCATTTCGAGTAAATGAGTGTACTGGAGGTACTCCAAACATTCACGTAAAATTTCTTCATGGGAAATATATACGAAATTCAGTTAATCTAGTTCAAGGCCTTCTAATTTTTGTCTGCACCCGTAACTACGAACATACATTGCTAAATCGATTCCTATATAAAGATACGAAGACGCAAAATTTTAAGCAACATTTGCAGTTACATTTTTCTGCTCCGTATCACAATTATTATTTACTACTAATTATTTATTTGGCACAGCATAGAAAACATAAATAAAATTTTGAAGAAACGCCATATTATTATTTTTTTAATAAGATTGCTTTATATTTACTTTTATGGTTTATTTTATAAACAACTTTTTATGGTAACTGTATTTGGTTACTTTAAAAATATAAAAATAATTGATTAGAATATTAACTTTTGATAAAACTTCATTGTAGTTTTTAATAAGGTTTTGTTTTATTTTTATTTATTGACATTTTTTTATTTTATTGGTTTATTCAAATATTTGTATCTGTTGCCTTAAGCTCTCCATTATAATGTGTGCTTAACATTATGCAACATCCAATTTTCTTGTCAATCAACGAAGCGCGTGCATTACTTAACCAATATTCTGCTTCTGTTAGGTATAATGAACACCTTTAGTCAATCAATCACAGTTAGCTGTCAACTGTAACAGCATTCATTTGCTCATACGCTGAGCATTGATTTCCGTTATTGCATCACAAACGCATCCAATTCATTCGTTACAAAAGAAGCTCACGATAGAATAACAAGTAGCACAAACATCTATTTGTGCAGGAGTGCAGATGACTCACTTTGCCAACGATGCAGTGCATGAATGGCCAATTAAAACGAGTCTGCAATATCATATGTGCTCAAACGACCCTTAAGTGCTGCTTGCTTGCAGCTTCCGTACAATCCAATTGACAAACAACATATGCAAATTGACAACACAAACAACAACAATGATCATGCTGGAATCGAATAGATTGCAATTTCTTGCATGTGCGCCGTATCGTGCTGCAATGCACAGCGCGAGCAGTAGGCAAAGACTTGAGTTTCCATTTGCTGCGCAGTCTTATTGCCACATTTAGCCGTGTGGTTGATATTCAGCGCGAAGTATACTCCAGTTTGCACCCAATTTGATAGCCCAATTTAATGCACGATCTGTTTGCATTGGCAGTACGCAGCGCATTCGAGCCATTGCGATTGCAATGCTGAATTGTTTACAATAGCAAAAACAGCGATGTTGCTGTTTTGCCAGTTGGCTTTACTTTTGCGCTCGTTTATTTCTGTTTTTCCTAGAGAGCCCATTTGTTGTTTGCTTTGAAAAAATCATCTGAACGTGTTTATACCCATCACTCATGCACTGGGGGTTCATTGGTTTATGCAAAGTATGTTATGCATAAAAATAAAAGTTTCCGTCAATGTGGTTGTTAGGAAAATACTCATAAAGTCGGAAAAACAAAATTTTAATAATAACAATTGTGTGCATCTCTCCGCCTGTTCGTGACTAACATTTTTCGAGTAACTTTTTAGCTAGAGTAATAAAATTCGGTTTGTTAGCCTGAAATTCGCCAAGTTAATTTCCGATTTCACATAAATAAGCTTAAAAGCTTAATTTTTCAACACATGCGAAAATTTGGCTTGCAAGCATTTTAACATTTTCAATTTTGGAAAAGAAAACAGTTATTCTTTAAAGGCCTTTTAGCACCGATTTAACTACAATTTGTGTTTTATTTAAATTTGACATTCAAGCGTTTTTATTCCTTTTTATAAATAATGTTCAATAATTTGCGCGAAAATGATAATTTCATAATTTTGGGTGCCCATTTTACAACTTTTAGGCTGAAATTCACTGAAATCCGCATAAGAACCAGAACTGAAATTCCTCCAATTCTAATTTGGCATATCCATAATACGTCTTCGGTTAAGTTGAATCAGTTATTGACTTGCTTTACCTACCATAAAAATTATATCCCTAATTTCTGAGAAATATGTTTTATCCGAGTTATATTCTCGAATTCGAACAAACGACGCGGTTCATGCCAAATCGCTGAAGTGCTTGCAGCTTGATCTTGGGATATACAAAATAAACATTAATTTAGGCTGGAGCAGTTCATAAATTTGGGTAAATTCCATAGGTAGAAATACCGCTCCCTTATAATTGAGATTGTGAAGAACTCGTAGGATAATCGGCAGTTATTGAAATTTATGAGGTTACTGAATTGCGGTAATGTAACATTTTTTTGGCTTTTCCACTTAATTCTTTAGTTTGAGCGGAATCGGTCATTAAGTTATCCCTCGCTTTCAACTGTTATTCTACATTATACTGAAACGAGCATGATAGGCAGTGACGTTTTGTAATATGTTTTTGGTTTTCTATTGGTAGAACTTCCTCAGCGCCAATATTGCGGTTGCTATTTTTTCACAATAGAAATTAGGTGAACAAATTGTTAAATATTTGAAGAAAAATCTTGGATTGAGTACTTGGAAATCCGAGAATAACTGTTACAAAACGTAATCGAAGGTCAGGCGTACGCTTCGCACCATCTCATCAGTATGCTTTTTCCTAGCATGTCACTGAGACTGCAGAGCAAATGTGCTAACCTCTAAACCAAATCGATTTGAAAGTTCGGTTGACTAACCGTTAAGTAGTCCATTGAATACATTACAACTATAATGCTACCAATAATACTTGTAATGGTTTCTAACAGCAGTTGCCACAGTAAACTCAAGCCACGTTGTTGTTTTTGAAATATGTTAATTTTGTAGTAATTATGTAGATAATTAATACGGAATTATTTCACAACGCGGCATGTGTTGTTATAACTTAGGAATTTTTAACGGAATTGAAAGTTTAAGATGTGATATTGGTTTTCTGTTGCTAGAACTGTAGAAACCACAATATTGTTGTTAGTAGCAATTATCACAACATTAAAAAAACAGTTGAAGAAAAAAATTGAAAAGTCTGAAACAAGGATAATTGTTAGAAAGAATTTTTATATTATACATTTTTCTAATAAGTAGTTAAGCCAAACAAAAAAAAGTAATCATTCAATAATTAAGTGTTTGTTGGGTATTTTGTAGTCGGTTCAGACATATAACTTTTTATTTTTGGCATTTGCCATGCGCAAATACCAAGACACATCGGAATTTTGGTATGCTTCGCATTGTTGTGCCGCTTATCATGTTCGGCTTTGTGCTTGTCCTGGTTGTTCTGAAGTGGAGTAGCAAATTACATGTAAATGTGGCCACAGTTGTTGGTCTTGAAATCTATTATTATTACTGCTAGCGCAGCGATAGAGCAGCCAGATTATAAGTAATTCAATTATTATTGCGAATTATAGTGCAGCACATTGCGCGAGTTTGCTCTATCGTGGGATCTGGCAGTGTAAGAAGATTATTTATGTTGCGAAAAATGTGCTTCTATGCAATGCATATTTAAAAAGCGTATTTCATAGAAGTGATATTGTTCAAAATTACATTTCGTCATATTTTTTAATTTGTGTGTATAACGATTTGTTCATACCTCAGCAAATCGAAATATTCGACGTTTTCCGAAAATTTGGTGAAAAGGAGTATAATTCTTAGATACACCAACACAGCACATTTACACGGTTCAATTAGTACAATTTACAAAATATAATTAATTGAATTTTATAAGCAATAGATAAAAATGAAAACTTTGAGCCAATTTCTGAACGGTATCTGCTGGCAATGCGATGAAGAATTAAATTGAAATAAAAACTCATGTTATTATGTACCTAATATGCCAAGGATATCAGTTCGGAATGAAATACGTATATAATTATTTAAAGCTCATGTCACATTTCTATGGTTATCGCAGGGGTAATTTCAATCTGTAAACAGATCGCGTTTGGAGTAAGTCTTAGCCTGCATATTACCAAGATTGCTGAACTAGTCTTTGTATTTAGATTTAATTTTTTGAAGTGCATCAGAAAAGTAACTCTTTTCATTATAGGTATTTGCATTGGCTTAAACCAGTGGGCACTTGAAATATTGCGCAGAAGTTTTGATTAAGGCGTTGAAGAATTTCAATGCTAGTTGAACACGCGTTAACCCCAAGGTAAGCACCTAACATCCATCTGTGCTTCGTACAGAAGAACTTCATTTTGAAGCTATTGCCTGGAGTTTTTGTGTAAAAGCCAACGTATTTGTAAGGCTCTCAGTTTCATGTGTGAATATTTAGCTTCGAAATTCTTGGGCCAAGTGAGTCATAGAAAAATCTGTATGCCAAAATAAACATTTTTGCTTGTAGAACGCAACCAGTCTTTAATGTTACGGAAGTGCATGTTGATCTCAGTTTTTCAATAGTCTGAAAATACATTGTGGTAACAGTGCGTGTGGGGAGAACTCTTCAGTCCAATTTCCCTCAAATAGGAGAAAAAAAATTTCAGCTGCAATTACAAAATATCTTGAGTATCTACTTAAAAAGCCTTCACCAATTTTCTTAAAAGAAAAGGGATGTTTGCATAATAAATCCTGGGTGCAGTTTAGTTCAGGTATAAATAAATTAATTGCTTTTTTTATATTGAATAATTGTCTTAATGCCTTCTTTCTTGAAACAACAACAATTATTTTCATATCAAACTTCGGTCACGCAGTACATTCGCCTTGTATCATTTAGCCGCTATTAACAAAGTTAATGCCACGAATTTTAGCGTGGTTCAGGAGATCCACTTGTTTGAATACAAAATAGAGAACATAATGCTAATCCCTCAATATGCTCTAATCCCTCAATATGCGTTACCGATTTTCGCATGCACATAACATTTTTAAACCCTTCGCCGCCAGTTTTAAGTACGTCTGCTCAACGGCCATTAAATTTATCTTGCCAATCGCCTCTCATGATCGGGAGATATGACCGTCGTAGGAGTTGAAGTGATGGGAATGGCAATCGCCACTAACTCATGGTGAGGATATAGGACCGTTGTAGTAGTTAGAGTGATTGTTGCGGTTGAACCTGGCACTTGCATGTCAGAATTTTCTGCCTCATAGCCATTCGGGATATTTTTGATATGCGTGCTCCATAAGTTTCTTGGACTCTTCGAATTGGTCTACACATTGCCTTTTTGGTTTTCGCAGAATAAAGTTCGAGCTTTGAAACCTTCAGTAAAGCGATTCAGCTTTTGATAGAACTTGCGAGGCCTATTTCTGTCTCCGTGCATCTCCAGTTTCTCACACTATAATTTTACAAAAGCATGCTCTCTCCACCTGACGATTTGCTTCTTTTTTTTCTTTTTTTAAGGATATCTCTTGTAAGCTAATCCTGTGGCGGTCAATCCAATCATCATACAACGTGAGATTTTTCACTCTACAGAACTCAATCTAAGTCTTCGAGACTTTAAGCGATATGTAACCAGTACGTGTTGTCATTGGATACGAGAGGAAGTTGTATCACGCCACAATTAAATTGAAAGAATCTTCGCGTCTCATTTCTGCGGCCAAATACCTCGATTTTTGCACTACTTTTTCAAAAAACTCATACTTTTTCCGAATATTTGGTTCTTCTTGTCAACTGACTCTAACATTTATGTTGCGTCCTTTACAATTCGTGCTTGCCGTTGCCACGTGAGTTGCAGTGCACGGGACTCAATATACTTTCAGTATCAGTTTCCTGTATTTAAGTGATAGGCCACAATAGCGCGTTGAGTTTAATTGAAGCCTTAACTAAGGCAGTGGCAGATAACGTATTTAGTCTTTTAAAATTAATGGCTCTAGCCGACTCATTTGCATTTTTTGCGTACTGTTTGGTTTTCATAAAAGCGCATCTTACCTTGGGACCCACAAGTAAGTGAACGGAATCGAAGCCGTGTACATCCGAAATTCTTGATACATGCTGTCCATCCAACGCAATGTGATTTGTTCAATTTATTGGGATGCTGGAATCAACTACAAAGCCCTACGCTGCTTATACCACAATATCAGTTGAAAGCCAATATCATTGAATTATTTTATAGACTGGACTCACCGTAGGACCTAAGAAATTTTCGCAGTCCACGATGGAATGGAAGTCCCAGCTACGATCACAGTGGCTATCGGGTAATTCTCAACCAAATTCCCATTTCTCTCTTCTGTTTGACCTTGAAACTCAACTCCTCGAGGTCTAGAGAACATTATTTTAGTCGGAAAGAGTGGGAAACACGTAAAATCAACGTTGTGTTTTCGCTTGTTTCAGACTAATTCATAGAATCCAAAAAAAATAATCGAACTCTCGATGTCGCTATATCTCGATAACTCGATTAATATGAGACCCCAATACAAGTATGTAATCGAAATCCAATTTAATTTGCTCTCCAAATATGACCTATCTGATTTGAATTTCAGATGCCTCCTTCATAACCCTAAGCACTGAAATGTGAAGAACATAAATTTTAAGACTTTATTTCGTAAAATTGATTGCTAATAATAAAGCTGAAGATATTTAATGCCATTTCATTATGACCACTCTGACCTGGAATAATAAAAATTTGATATAATTTTCAATTATTATTCCGTTGTGTTAGTATTTCTTATAGTAAGTATTTACTGGGAAAAGTATTGCATTGAAAAGACGATGGAAATTATGTCATTTTAAGTACTTGCGTATAAGAAATACTGTAGTCGATTGTGCAAGTCTTTTCTAATTATTTTTTTTATTATTATTTTCACTCTATTACGTTTTGCTATTCTTTGGAGTATTGTTAAACCTTCGCTCTTGTCAGCGATTTTCTGTATTGCACAACAACGTTATTCAATGTAATAACGTCAATTAACTGTGTTCAATTAAGTTTTTGAATTCCATTTTCATTTTGATTGTTTTCATAAAATTTTCTGCAACCAGCGCGTTGTGCTGAAAGTTCAATATGATATACTCAAACTACAATCATGTCAAATTATCTTGCATTTCCTCGATTAAATTGCTTTAATGTTTCGCACAGCCATTAACAGCGTTTCATTCAGAGTTCAACAATTTCGCCTTGCAACAATAAAGGTCATGCGGTCAATTTTATATTTTTTTAATTAATTTTTCATGTTGCCTTTGCCGCATATACTTACTGCCTACGAAGTAAAAGTTACAGTTTTGTATTTTTTGTGATATTTTATTTTTATTTTTTAATTTTCCCGAATGTTGCGGCATCATAATTTGTGGTATGTCGTTTATCTTACTCCAGTGCTTTCATTATGACTTAATTTCGTTGTGCAGTGGCTCAGTAGTGCAGTGCAATCATCATTGCTTGTGCACCACTGAATGCGTAGTAGAACATGCTGGGCTATTATGAGAGCGCTATTGCCTGCAGCATAAATAAATTTGCATACAAATTAACTGCAATCACTAATTCTTCTTTTCTTCTTAAAAACACTGAAAGAAATATTCGTATACAAACTAAAAACATTCCGAATATACAAATTAAAAACTTTCTGGTAACTTGTCACGATGTTGATGGTCGATCACAGATTTTTACGGAATATTGTATATAAAATTTATCAGATGGTCGGACTTTGCAAGCTTTTAAATCGACATGCCTCCGCTCTACATCTTTCACACACAGTAATATTTTATTAAAGTGGAACAACTTTAATAAATTTGTATGCGTTCTGCAAAAATTAGGACATAAGTCTGATACCGAATGAAAAAAGTTAAATAGGCTTTTGTAAGGCACATATCCATAAACTGCTGAACGACGATGCTGCTGGAAATTCCCTCACTGAAATGGAAATTTCGCCAATGACAAACCTAACCACAACAATCGCACCAGTTGACTATGAGGAAGTGACCTTGAGCTCTGAAAGAGGTAAATCAAAATGCACTGCCCAAAATTATGGCCTCCTAGTGAAAATATACGGAACTTGTGCAGCTTGGAAGATTTAGTCGCTGAAGATGTGGGAATTTTCACAAATCACGCCAATAGTCATAACATGAGGCTCCTAAAAACGTATTCTAGTGTGTTAAGCACAGCAAGTGTATTTACTAAAAGTTATCGCATTTTATCTGTAAATCAACTTGGAGAAACTACAAAGGAGCTGATCTCCACACTCCCCCAAGTCTAAGCGTAGACCTTGGAGAAGCAAATGTAATCACATTAACTTATCGTCGGTCTCAAGGCCGAATTTCACACGCTGAACAGGGATTATTTATTCATCTTCAAGTCTGATTTTGGTGTGCAGGATAAACTCATAAATAAAACCGAAATAACACTCAGAAACACTGATTGTATCGTGAAGGTTAAAGCCGACTTAACGGAGGTATTTGAGCATAAAATAAGGTGATTCCTGAAACTTACGTAAATGTGTAAATGCACGGAAGATGAGTTCGACAGTTAAATGAAACTCAACGAAGCACTTTGTATCAACGTGAAAAGACTCTAGCCGAGGGAACTCGCTTAAATGCGAAACTTCATCTTCGAAGTGGTTATGAACTTTGTTCAGCTGGAAACCAACGGGAACATCCAAAGCAACAGAAACTTACGATTCAAATATGGTACTAGTCTTGCAACCAGGTGTTGCTTTGTTCGCAGAGAAGAAATAAGTGAAACAGCCCTCTTGCAGAAAACAATTACTAGAATATATAAGTCGCACTGAAACACAGACGCTGTCAAACTCTTCTCAGCGTAAACGTTTTTGATAGTAAAATTGTATGCAAGGTACGAGTGCAGATCATTAAATGTATTACTGAGAGAATTAAGTGTTATAATCAAATGCTTTCGCCTATCAAATGAAAATAATAAGAAAATTCAGACACATATGTTAGTTGGAATTTGGCAGACATTTGAATAAGATGTGTTTTGTAAATCTCGCTAAGATAGAAAGAGGCAGTATAGTTCGGTAATTTTCTGTTAGTTTTTAAATGGAAAAATGCGAAGAGATTAAATCAAAGTTGTATGCTGTTAAAGGGGACACTTCACCATCTTTGAGCATAGTTAAACATTGGTTCAACAAAATTATACGTGGTCGAGCATCGGCTTTTTGATGAGGAGTGACCAGGACGCTCAGCAGACGTGGTAACCAATGAAACTTCTCGACATGATTCGCGCTGATCGACGAACAAAAGTGTGCAATGGAAATTAATATTTGAAATGATAAGTTGGCGCTGAACAAATTTTCGCCCCTTTGGGTACTGTGATTAGTCATGGTGGACAACAAGCGGAAGCGGCTGTTAATCTAGCAGCAGTGTTAATAGCAATTTAAGTGAGATCTCAGGGAATTTTTACTTTAAATTGTAATCGTTTATCAAACTAAGGAGCATGAAAACAACGGATTTCTCCTCTACTTCAGACGAGAAAAGACGATTTTTTGAGTTGCCAAAGGCGTCATCCTCTTGGATTATTTAGAAAAAGGAAAACGAGCACTGCAAAATATAACCCTGACTTATTCGACCGCTTCGACAATAAATTAAAAGCGATACGGCCGAAGTTGGCGAAGAAAAGGGTGCTGCTTTAGCACATTCATTTGGCATTATCGCCGCCGAAGCCGAATTCGACAAATCATATTTTTTGTAAGAGATGGAATAACGATTTCTACAAAATTCATATCAATGTTGAAATAGTCAAATTAATTAAGATTCAGGGGCAGCAGTGGCTAGGTCATAACTGATTGAGTCAGTACCAGCTTATAAAGTGCTACATTCTTTCCACAGCGGTGGTAGTTGCAGAAGAGAAAAAAAAATCTGCTTGTGACTAACCTCTTGTGACTACGATGCACCAACACAAGTCGCTCGGAACTGGCGGAAAACACCAAAGCATCGGGATGACTGACTCGAATGATTGCTGTGAGGAAGACTACTGCAAATTCGTTACAATTAAATAAGTTAAGAATAATTTTGGAACTGTTTTTATATTACTTTAAGACATAAACATATTTTAATTTCTTCGCAAACAACAAATTTTTTTTTAACTGTTATCAAATAAAATTTATTTAGACAGCCTATTTCATATTTCTTTCAATCCAAGAATAAATTAAACAAATAATTAACTTAACTACTTGATTAAATTTCAATTTCAATTCAAATTTGGTTGAACAAAAGTTACTGGAAAGAATTTCACAATGCATCTAGATCAATCCTTCATAAATTATTTTCAAATAGTGAAGATATAACAATCAGTCGCAGTCGACGAAAAAATGTCAACTTTTTCAAAATTCTTAAATATTTAGTTTCTTAAGGTTTCAGTTAACAGTCGGCAATTATATTGTAACACAATCAAACTTAAAGAAATGATGTTAAAAAATTATTTTTGAAGTCTTCCCGAAAATATTGACCCCAATTATTTTTCAAGCTTTATTTATTGGAATAAATTTTTACAGCGCGATTGAAAAGACTTGTGTATCTTGTTTTTTAGGGTCATTGATTTTATGAAAGAGATGCTTTGTTTGGAACGGTAATTTAATTGGAGAATGATTGCATCGATATTAAGAGGGTTGAGATGAAACCTGAATTGTATGTTAAAACCAGAATTTTGTTTTTAACTTAGAATAGACTTTGTAATAAAATTTGTTTCTAATATTGTTGTTTGTAATAAAATCTGTTTCTTTCGTTTGACTCACAAATCTCTTTATCGTACCATACAAAAAAAAAAACGGCGATTATACTCATTTTAATGAAATCAAGACAAACAGGCTTATAGCAGGCCTAAGCATTAAGTTACTGATTTCACCAAAATTCAAGAACATTTTGAAATGTCAAAGCAGTTCTGCAATATCGAATTTCTGAGACTTGTGTTGATTTGGCCAATATTTAATGCGCTGTGTTCTATTTGAATTATGAATCAATTTGGCCCGTTCTCGAAAATTGCCTGGCTAGTTACAAAATATGTTCGGAAAACAAATGCCATTGCTCTTTACATTGTGTTGATGCAGAGAGATCGCTTCGCTTCTTCGCATTTTGTTTTTGATTCAATGAATATGTCTGCAAAATACATTTATTTTTATTTATTTTTTACACCAACCCATAACACCCCCAGTCTATTACTGCTGAGTTTAAGAACTATCAATGGGGCACTTAAAATTTAACGTAACTGGAAAATATACAGAGTTTCTTCCAATTCACCTTTCTCATCAAAAAAGAGTGTTGTAAACAATTGAAATTATGCTGTTATACTTGTTAAAATCCAACTACCTAGCCATAGGCTAGGGTAATTTTGGGTTTGTGCAAAGTATGTAAGGGATAGAAGTAATCATTTTCAACTATATGCATCGTGGAGATGTATTCATAGAATCCAAAGCGAATGCAGTACATTTATCGCAAATTACTGAAATCTGACATAAGAGCAAAATTTTTTTAACTTTCCTAAAATTATCGAATTTGCAGGAAGTGGTAACATGTTCTTGGAAACCACGGAAAGACCTTTTACTCCCGATTCCATTTAAATGCAGAAGAAAGCCAGTATGTTTATCGTAAATAACCGAAATTGCTCTAACAACAACACTATTTAGAAATTTTCGTAAAAATTTAATTAGGAAAGTTTGGAAACTTACCATTGGGTACACTGGAATCTTCCAAAGAAATTTAAGCCTTAATTTATATAAAATTGCAATTTAAGCCAATGCATGCATCACAAATTACTGAAATAAGTTATTACAGCAACGTTTTTTAAATTTTCCTAAAACCACCCAAAGTCTTTTACTGCCGATTCTTTTTAAATGTCGAAAAAATCTAGTTCTCACATTTTGGTAATAATTTTGGATTAGAGTGAAACCAGTCAACAAGTTAGAAGTGTGCGAGTTATTGCTATGTTTCAACAATATTCCGGAGTCTCAGAGGAATCGGCATATTATTTCAAGTACCTCTCATAGACCACCGATTTTACAGCTTTAAACTTGCTTGCCTTGTATTTCATGGAAACTTTTTCCATTATATTCCCAGCTTTGAGAGACATCGGGCAATTACTTAGGTTAACTTTTATGGACCCCCGATTTCATTGATATTAATATAAACAACAAGTATTTCATGGCAAATCTTTCCTTTATATTCCAAATTTCGCATAGATCCCCGGGTTTACTTACATGACCATGATCACCATGTATTTCATGCCAACTAACTGATATTTGCTAGTGGAACTTTCTTGAGTTTTATAATTCATCTCTGCAACAGCGGTTGAATACTTCGCAGGGATTAAACGCCAAGAATTTAACAAAATGCGTGATGATACGTATATTCATATTTAAAGACGAAATAAGGTTTTCGTGTTCGATAGAGGTTCGCTTTAAGCCTTTAAAATGTGATGGATGGAGAAATTGCACAACATCGGTCAAACGCATGTATTTCAGCTGTCTTTAGTACCACCCTACCAACAAAAAAATTGCTTTAAATTACGCGATAATCAAAAGATCAGAAAATACTTTAAATTAAACATTTAGTGTTCATTAAAAATGGGTATTTTAATGCTGACTGACTAATGGGTAATAGAAAATTAATTCTCATTGACTATATCGTATATCTTGGTTTCCGACAATAGCTGTGTAAGCCTTTAGAGGTACTGCATTCAAGATATGTTGTGAGATAACGCTTTAGTAACGAAAATTTACGTTTAATGCAGTTACTGGAAATGCAGCCATTTTTCAAAAAAAGTTTTGAGTGTACTTTGGCAATTAGTTTGATTGACATGTGGCAATTCTGGCCAGCATCCTGTTATTCGTATGCTTTAATTTATTGCAATTTAATTAAATAGATTCAACGTATTAATAAAAATGCAATGGCACATCTGCTTTAAGCATTTTTAAGTTTTATTTTATTTTTCAATGAATAAAATGCTTAACAGCATGATTGCTTTTGTGCGAGTCAAGTTTGCAATATTTTATTACATACGCAACAAGCGGACTTTTCAATAGCACGACAGCAATGTCGACAATTTGCCATGCCAGTTAAACGCAGCATTCTGAAAAAATGCATCAAAAGAAAATTTTATAAAGTTCATAAACAATGAAATATTTAAATAGTCATGCCGCGCTTTGACTTCCTCACAAGGCGCACCAGTGGAGAGAGAAATTTACTTAATTATCTCCCCAAAGCAAATATTAACAAAGCACATAAAATAAAAACGCATAGAAGCCGAAATTCTAAAACCAGCGCATCTAATAACGATAGTTAATCTTCATTTGTATGCTGCATGCTGTGAGCTGTCAATAGCAGCCAAAGGCTTTATCAGAACGCGGACAAGTTCTGCAAGCGCTAAAAATTAAGAGATCATAAAATATGAATATACTGAACTATAACAATGGTCACAAAGTGGTATTATATTTCAAAGGGCAAGTAGCACGTATGGTCTGCGCAGTCGCAGAATACGTAAAAATATCTAGGGTACGATTGTTAGATGTCCGCTGCGCGCATATTAATTATTAACAGCGGTGAACATTAAAAGAGTTCAATTACAGCAACAACTATGATGTAACAGCTAATTGGCTCTTGGTGTTTGGATGTTGCGTAACTAATTTTTAGTGCAATAAGGCAACAAATTAAGAACTGATCTGCCACTAATGGCATCTGCATCTACTTGAGCTCAGCAGCTAAGCTGTGACTATTTAATATGCAGTGGTTTTATTGCGTCACGCTTATAGAATTGTCTTTCTTATTAGCGAAATAATCAATTTGGTGCTGCCCAAGCAGTAGTTTTACCTGTTTTACACCTGTCGCTCGGCAAATTACTTCAAAACTAAATCATAAAAGTTATGCTGCTGGAGCAAAATTCATAATTACCTCTATTGAGTGGACTACCTTTTGCTTTTTAGATATTTTTGTTCGTTTGAGCGTACTGCTGCCTTCAATGTGCTTAGTATGGTTTCCAAGCTTTTATGCACATCGTAGGGGTTGGTTCAAAGCAGGCCATATGCGGATCTAGATTTTCAAAACAAGACATATGTTGTACTTTAATGTGAGAATCTGACAAAATCGCATGAACGGTATTGATCTGAGAATCTTATTATGTCCAAGCAACATTTCATGAAATCTCGAGCACTAAGAGGCTTTCGTAAATGGGTTTCGTAATGGTTAGAATATACGACCATGCAAGTAAACATCTGTGATTGTACGTGAATATGATTAGAACCTAATCTTACATCTTTAGCTCAAAATATTAACAAGTAATGCAAAATTAATCAGAACCGGTTCATAGACTTGATTTCCTAAACTTCATTCGTTTTTAATTGTTTCATTTTGATTGCATTTATGCTATGTATTGTTGGTTTTTGTAGCGAAAAACAACTGTCCGTTCGTCTGTAATCGTTATCACCCACCTTGCAGAAAATGCGATGCAACGTCCCTATTCTGAAAATATTTTTTTAAAACACAGTTCAAATTTATTAATGGATGAAATCAGATAAAAATTTCGAGCACCTTCCATAAAGCAGAAATTCAAAACGCCATTTATTAGGACGTTATTTCCTATTTGATAATCAAGTTCTGTCTTTATGTTAAATATATATTTTTCTAGGAACGCCCAAATATTGACTGAAATCTGTAAAGAACTTCTTTAGAAGCATCTTCTCAAAACTGATAAAGCAATATTTTTTCTTTTCACCGCTGTTTAGTGAAAGCGTTTAATATGGATCTGGCGAGAATAATAAGGGGGTTTTTCGGATTCGTATTTCACTTACTTTCAATATAATCGCAGGCTGCAAAACAGACCATTGTATTGAACGTTTTAAAAGATATTTAAACTAAGTTGAACACGCTTAATTATTTCCGGAAGGTTTAGACATAGCCATTAATTATAATATTTTTTCAATTTATTTCCTTTTATTGTGAATCATTTCGGAATATGTTTTTTTATATTTAACATATAATTACCAATAACTGGGTTACCATACCGATGGCATTGCTCGCCAAAATCTATATAACTTTTAGTTTACCCTAAGCTTAAAAATACATTTGCAAAGTTTGACAGCAGTCGAAGGAAAAATCATTATGAGTGAATCAACTGCTGTTTATTAGAAGAAAATTATTGAACAACATTTTTTGTCTCAATAAAGCTATGCTTTCTGTCAAAAAAAGTATGCTATTGAAGACAAGCCTTGGCAT